>KN837383.1:16373-47263 GCA_000827215.1 Sphaerobolus stellatus SS14 | reverse complement strand
AAAACATAAGGCCAATAAATCTCAGGGGGTAACCATGATCTTGTCGAACCCTATATGCCGTCCTGCATAATGAGCCCAGAATTAGGACACATCTTGAGAGAGAGATAAAACATACCTATTGATCGTACAGGGTGATGCGGCGCCAGCTGTTGCGAAGTCTCTATCTGTTTATCAGTATCATTTTGGTACCTATAACTTAGAATGCAACTGGCATGATTGTGTTAGCTAGCAGATGGTGAAAAAAATGAATTACGTACCCTAAAGTACGTTCGGAAGTCTCCTCAGCATGTCTTAACGCCAGGTTACTTCTCCTAAAACATAGTCGTCAACCAATAATAACTGGGATGAAGCGACTTGGATAGTGTGTTCGTCGTCAGCTGACAGACCCAAAGGTCAGTATTGGATGAACTCACTAATGGTCAACGATGGAAAGTGGTAGATAACGAATCCTAGAGCGAGTTCAACATCATTTTAACAGTCTCTACACAATTGATAACATTACCATACGGTGGATTCGTTCAAAGAGAGGGAATGAATGGCCTTGAGGCCATAAAGAGAGGATAGATGGTAGTGGCACAATACTAAGCTGCAATGTGTCGTCTAACGCTCATATTTGTTCAAACCAGCGGAGTTTGTTCTGAATGGCATAGCGAGAATTAGCAACGATAGCGACCTGTTATTTTCCGTAGACATTTCGTAGCCTGTGTAGTTCTACGGAAAATTAGGCGCCTTTACCCGTTTTCCTGATGAAGGCTACAACCGAATCACTGGCAACAGGTTTATCCGGAAAAGAGTGCCGGAAGGGATATAAATGAAAATTGGGGTTTCGGTTAGCATTCCGCTTTGTTTCTTTCGCATTAGGACTCAATCATTTCTTCTTTTACTTTACTCTCGGCCCATTCGTTCTCACTGGAACTTGGTTCCCTTTTATTCACGGATAGCTACTATTTATGATTACTCTATATTGGCAACTTGATTTAGTAGCGGCCCAGTAAGTTAGGGAAGTATAAATAACTATAGATTGAAGGCTCTGAGACCCTCCTTATATACTATGTACAGAATAAAAGAATAAAAAAATAGGTCTAATTAATTCAAGAATATTCCGGCATATGCACCAAGATCCAGGAGGTGTCAGACTGTTCTCCAATATTCCAACACTCTAAAATCTGAGACTTCAGTCTCCCTCATGTATAAATGAGAGCTGTGTAGCTAGAGAAGAATAAGCTTACTTTTACTGTCAATCTACATTAGGGTGTTTCATGGTTCGTTTTTTTCTGGTATTTTTGTGATATTTTTACGATATTTATTTTTAAGTATTTTTGCATAAAACATGTTTTTCAACTTTGCAAAAGCGGGTTTGTGCAGGCCATTTTTACAGGCTATTTTTGGTATATTTCACACTTTTTTTTTTTTTTGAGAACTACTCAGCCGTTCGATTAATATAAGTAGTGTAACTGTGCAGTTACTTAGTCATCCTTCTACCATCCTCCCTCTGCAAGTATAATATGGGCCATACATGTAGAAAATGTGGGAGAAACCACCCCTTGAGATGAAACTGTATCTATGTAACAGATATATTCTGTTATATTATGATATATGTATTATATTATACAAGAGGTTCCTTCGCTACACTCCGGGTATGGAGAGAGCCCTTTGAAGCAGCCCCTTTACAAATTTAGTGTAACACCTTCTCAAAATCTAATGTGGTCACAGATGCTTACGAAGATGCGAGGCTCCGCCTTGCTATGGTATGGTACACAATCTTTTATACTTACTACCATTTGAGCAACCAATCCATATTTTATACATTTACGAAACACAGCCACAAAATAACTATTCAAACAATATGCAGGCATACACATCATTTGCAAAATGTTGACTACGTGGAAGCTCAATCAAGTGCCATGTGGAACCCGCTGCTTCCACTACGTGGAATCCACAATCTCAACCACGTGGAACCTTCAGCTTTCGACTACATGGAATCTTGAGCTTTAAACATGTACACACTCCAAAATCCTTTAAAAGGACTGTTCATAGGTGAATTTCGACCCTTCCGCTCCCGCTCCCCCCATGGAAGTGAAAAGCAGAAAATGTGTATTTAGACCGAATTAATTAAAAATAAAATAGTAAATATGCCATGTAGACATTAAGCCTAAATGAATAAGTCCTCTTGCCTGATATAAAAACCACTACCAAAAATCCTGTAAAAGGGAATCAAAAATAAAATCCTAACACTAAAAAAAGGGAACTAAAATTCTCCAAAAAAACATATTCATAATAACCTTCACAAAAAGAATTAAATCAGGCTTTTATTACGAATAAGTCCCATTGCCTGATAAAAAACCACTACCAAAAAACCCTGTAGAAGGGAATCAAAAATAAAATTCTGACAGGAACTAAAATTCTCCAGAATAAAATATTCATAAATAACATTCACAAAAATAATTAAATCACGCTTTCCTAAGAGAGCAAATGCCACAAAAGGCAGTTATTATAAGCTTATCACCTACTTATTGGAAGCTTATCAAATCGTGTTGAAAGCTTAAGGTACGAGTAATACATGTATGCAGTATATACTTAGTGTGGACACCATAAGTGTCCACAACGGCTTGTATTTAGCATGCCGGCGCATTAGACACCAGCATATATCTTTTTAACCACACCTTGTACTACCTACTCAATAATATCCTGAGTTCAGTTAGTCGTGTGTGAAATATAAGATATAAACACCTGTTATAATCTAGTATACTTTTTATACAGGAATATTGGCAGTGAAGCCTTTTGACTAATGAGGATAAAATACCCCTACAGGGCGCTATTATGTGTTACAATATTTTCAAAGTATTCCATGTTAATTCCCCATTCAGTTCAATCCAGAGAGACCATCATTTGGATTCCTTGTACTGCCAACTAACCTCAACTTTTTAAATAAAATCCTTCAACCTGTTTCAAATCCTCCACCAGCATAATATCACCAAGAAATACCACAAGCTCTGGTTTCCATAGTAGGTTTACAACCAGGCAAGCTAGCAGTTCAATGAGGTCAGTCAACCACGGTGATGGCTGCCTTGGAAGGATGATGGTAACAAGCAATGGAAAGGTGTCTGTCCTGATACATTGTTTTAGGCCTGAAAAATATTGTGTTTCATGCAGGATGATGATCCTCATGGATGGCAATGGTGGGATCATAAACTGAGGCAGAAAACCTTGGAGGTGGAGCTGTTTCATGGCAGGCAGAATTTTAGCAAACTTGAATGTCTCCTGAGGGTCCAATAGTTGGAATATAATCTGAAATGATAAACAATGCATATGATGAATGAATGACCCTTTTCTTTAATAATGAAAACTATGTACAGTTGACTTTTTCATAATGCATAAAGCTTTAATGCATAATTCTCATATTGCATGGAATTTTGGCCTTAACCAGGCATGCTCACAGGGCTGTTGCATATTGCATAATGTATAGGGGTTGGGGTCAGATTATGCATTATGAGCTAGCATTTATTAGGTGAATGTACATAAGCGGACTGATCATCCGGCATTAGAATATTTGAGAATGCATCAGTCAGCTACCCCAAGAGGTTCCATCAGTCTACTTAACCAATCTTTACTTCCCAAACCTTATTCTCATGCCTGTTGAATGTCTTGAGAAGTGCAAACCATGCCTAGAGCATGCCCCTTACAAATGCCAGGCTCAGCATATATAACAGTTGGTATATCTTATGTTTCACACCTAGACTAACTGAACTCTGTGTATTCGAGTAGGTAGTACAATTGGTGTAAGGTAAAAGATATATATGCCGGCGCTTAATGTGCCGGCATGCTAAATACAGACCGTTGTGGACACATATGGTGTCCACACTACTTATAGCTATATCCCTGATGTAGTGCATATAACTAGTATTGTATAATAGTTATTATATATATAATATATACATATTGATATAACAGTCCATAGCTGTTACATCCTCCCCAACTGACTGCTACTAGCAGTCACCTATAGATATCATCCAGCTCTGGATCAATATCCATAGTACTCTCATTATGAAGAGTACTACTAGCACCATCTAGCGGTGGTGCATTACCCTCAGTCTCCAGTTCACCACTGGGGGGCTCCTCAGAGTATGGGATCACAGGCTCACATTGATTGCTATAATCAGCTAAGTCAGTGTCCAACCTTTGTTGGCTGGATTGACCCAATTGAGCTGGGTGCGGCGCATGAGCCAATATTCTTGACTGACCAGTGTCAGTGAAAGGTTTCTTGCCCTTCTTATGGGCAGATTCCCAGTTACGAAGCGCCATATAGGCAGCATGCTCAACTGCAGCTGCACTGAGTGGTCGCTTCTCCTCATCCCTAATCATGTAAGGGACAATTTTATTATAGATCTGTTCTTTGGATAAAGAACAGTGATCGAGGATCAGCTTTAAGAAATCTGATCCTGTGGGTATTTTCACAGACTCAAGCTGTGATTTACCCTTGATTCCCTTTGTGATTTGGGAATCAATACACAAAGGCGTCAATGAATCAGTAATCCATCGTGTCTGCTGAAACACAGGGAGTAGTAGATTCAGATCGATTCCACTAAAAGCTGTCTCAAAATTGATACTGCAGTCAAATATGGCTTTCATGCGATTCATGATAGCCTGGCAAGGCAGGTCACCGCACATCTACATCCTCTTCGAGGAAGTATCCCGCCGCGTCTTTCCTTAGAGCATTAGGTACGCTCATCAGGTTCTTGTGCAAACCCACTAGGGCTTGCCACATGTGTAGCAACCAGTGATCTGGTCGTGCGTCATACTTCAGGACGTGGTTCCTGAAGTCTTCATTCTCATCTAGTTTACGAGAGCATTTGCGCGAGTAACTCACCTTGACTGGACTGGTCAAGGGGTGCGCACTACCAACTCGAGATTCGGTAGTATTAGTGGGTGTCATTAATCGCTCACTGAGGTTCGGGGACAGTTGGAGACTCAGTATTCGAGCCTCCAATTCCGGGATTTTCTTTTCGAGATCATCCATGTCGCTACAAAGCTGACGATTGTCGACTTTCTCATCATCTAACTCTTTTTCAAGAGTTATACACTCATCATTGAGTGCAGTGATGTACTCACTTACATGGGGCCAGGCCTCATGTAATCCCTTCATTATCTCATCCTTGGAGAATGAGAACTTGGCAGGATGTTGCTCAATGTCCTCCAAGAGATGCTCTAGGTAACTAGAGCATCTTTCACACCCTGTCGGGTGGTAGACGAAGCAGGCACCGAATATGGCGCCTACCTCTACATGATACTCATTGTGACAGCAATTCTGCAGTGTTTCTGCTGCAGATGGCATGGCTCATATTGAGTCAGGCACTGGGGGAGTAGCAACTGGGTTGCTACTGTGGTGGTTCTGGTTAAGCGAAAAGCGCCAGAACCACACTAGAGGTATATTTATACCTCGATCAGCAGCCAGCTGGTGGGCACTGATCCCATCAGTGCTTATTGAGGCCACATTGACCTCGGATCAGATTATTTATATAATGATCTGATCTATGACGACTCGTAGGCCGAGTCGCTCTATTCTTAATTTTATAGTAATAATGGTGCATATATGCACCGAAATACCTTATTACTAAGGTATTAATTGATCTTATAATTGTTATAAGATAGCGACATGCTAGTTAAACTGTGTGCTGTACTAGTTATCTAGTATATATGTGTATATACCCGTGTATATGTGCATTAATTCCTCTTTCTTGAGGAATTATTAGGTTTACTTCCTAATCTAGGAAGATCATGCAGCCGCTTGATGCCGCAAATCTCTAGATACCTGTCTAGAGCCTCCAGTTCTTTGACACCTGAGAGGGGTTCCCAGGTGACGTCTCCTAGAGTCCATTGGACTCTAAACTGCAACCCATCATTGGACCATTCATGTCCAATGATTTCCTCAACGAACCATTCTTGTTCATTGTCTTGTCCAAAGTCATAAAATGCTTTGGCTTCTCAGTTAGGGAACCGAGAATCATTATTAGGTATATGGGACCTAATAAGACTGTTGTGAAAGGCCACATGGGTCTTTCTGGCCTTGAGCTCTGCAGGGAGTTCAAGTACTACATTGGAGCTCTCATTCCGAGCTTCCAGGACTTTATAAGGTCCTATAAACTTTGGTAAAAGTTTATGTGCCCTACCCTTGGGTAGGTTCATATTCTTGGTACTTAATATACCAAGTCACCAGGGGAATATTCTTCCCCTGATCTCCGCTTCTTATTCGCATTACCTGTCTGTTTAATGTGACTTGCTATAATGGCATCATGAGCGGCCATTATGTTCCATTTTGCTTGTTCAGCAAAGTGTTTAATACCCTTATATTTGGTATTAAAATCAGTGGGGAGATTTATACGTGGCATATACCCGTATATGATCTCGAATGGGGCATATCCAGTGGATTCGCTAGTGCTACTGTTAATAGCAAATTCCACTCTGCCCAATCCTGCTGATCATTGGCAACTACTGTTCTCAGTATTTGTTTGATCGAACGAATGGCCCATTCTGTCGCTCCATCAGTTTGAAGATGGAACGAAGTGGACATTAATAGTTTAGTACCTATTAATAGCTGCAATTCACTCCAAAATATACATAGAAGTAAACTTAGAGTCACGATCAGTTACGATTGACTCTGGTAGTCCATGTAAACAGACTACTTCCTTCAAATACAACCAAGCTACTCCTCTGGCTGTAACTCGCACATTTGTTGGAATCAAATGTACTTGTGATGAGAAACGGTCAATGATTACCATTAAATAATCATATTTCTCATCCTTGGTCTTATCCTCTGGGAGGGGACCAACAAAGTCAATACCTATCGAGACCCAAGGTCCATTAGGCATTGGAAGACTATGCAGTAGACCTACTGGTCTACGATTATCAGTCTTGGATGTTTGGCATAAGCCACATGACTGACAGAATGATTCAATGTCATTTGCCATACTGGTCCACCAGTATGCTCTACGAATATATTTCGCAGTCTTATAGGTTCTGAAATGTCCTATAATCCTATGTGCCTGGTCAATTATAATTTTGACCAGTCTCCTCCCCCTTTGGAAAGCATCCTCAGGGATGCAGAGAACATCTCTATCAAGTTGATTTTTGGTAAATAACAGCTTGTCTCACATGGCAAATTGCTTATGAGCAGAGACATCTGCGACAACTTTAGATAATAAGCTGTCATTACATAGTTGTTTCTAACTATGTCACAGAAAGAATTATCTCCTTCTATGTGTTGACGCAAATTAATTTTGTCAGCACCAGAGTTGAATATGAGTACATCATCTTCATTATTAGAATCAATTTGTTCACCCTCTGGCAAAGCTAATTGATCAGCTTCTTCTTCCCTAGGCTCAGGTCTTTCCCTGAGTCTATTAGTATGTTTGGTAACTGCAGAGAGTTTAATTTCTCTATTTGCCGCCATTTCGACATACCGGTCAACTGGCAGAGTATCTCCTTCAGGATAAAGCCATACATCAATATTGACGTACTCCCATTCCAGGTGAACTTCATCAGGAAGATCATTCTTAAAATAGCGAGACAGGCAGTCTGCTACTATATTTAAAACACCTGGAACATGAATAGGTTCATAGTTGAACCTACTAATGAAATCCCACCAGCGAGCTTGACGAGCTGTGAGAGTGTCTTGAGTCTTAAAGAATGAACAATCCATTTTTTATCAACCTTCTTGTTACCACATGGTTGTCGACATTCCCAGCCTCTCTCTTGTAAAACACCTCACCATCTTATCTGTCATCATTTCTAACCACATCGATCAGGCTTTTCGTTGGGTATTTTGGCTCTGATGAGCTTCCTCCAAAGGCATTGTGCATGATACAAGTGTTTCTCATGGATGGAGTTGCTCCAATGTGTGTCCATTTTTCTTTGTTGCAGTAGTCGTATGCCTAATCACCTGTGTGATAGGTTTGGCATGGCAATGTTTTGTTTGGTCCTCCATGTGCGTCAAAGCTAACAAAAAACCTCCGTCTATAATTTAACTCATATATGTTAACACCAGACATGGTTCCAAGTCCGTGCTAATATAAATGGACTCCTCTCACCTTTCACGCAGTTCCGCTGGTTTCGCCGCTTGGTAAATTTAAATCTTAGAGTAACTTATTAACCAGCTCGAATTTATACCTATTTCTCTAGATTCTAGGCCTCCTGTACTTCACATTCATCTGTTGGTTCAGTTGTTCGACTGGGGTGAGTTTAGCCTTTAAGAATCACCTTTTCATAAAAGATTCTGAAGCGGTAGTATTATTTTAGTTAGGATTGTCTACTCCAAGAACATTGGTGGACATAATTTGGTATGCAGTACATACCGTTCTCAGCAATAGAATGTTCATTTTATTTCTTCAGTGTCTGGAAGAAAGCTCCCTGGATGTATTGTAGTTTTAGACGAAGATTCGTGGGCTTCTTCATGACTGGACTTTCTCTGCCTGAGCTTATTATGAAGGGTAAGAAGATTTACTAGATTCTTGAAGCTTAAATACTCATTCGATGAATCGTTCAAAAAACAGCATTGATCATCTATCTAGTCATCAATTCCAACAAAGGCTCTCTGATGAAAAACAAGAACTCATTATCGATAGAAACTAATTTGATCCTGAGGATAGCCGTATTCACGGTTATTGAACTTGTGACCTTGGCGTTTGTATTCTTTGTAAATTTATATTCGAATCTTTCGTTGCTCACCTTGACCGTATCCAGATTAACTACCATTCTCTCAGCCCTCTGCCTGGATCACCCGCGGGATCACCCGGGTTCCCCAGATGTGTTCAGAATTGTTGAATCTTTGAGTAAGTTTAAAAGTAATCTTTACAGCCACTAATTGAAATAAGAATGATACTGTTTATGTTTCTACTCTAGATCCCCTTGCTACATTTTGGTATTTGGAATGAGCAATGTAGGTCTTGATCCCATGTCGCTATCCAACCTACCATTGATATTCCTATAGGGACTTTTAGAAGTGTGGCGATTGAAGAGACCTATGAGCATCCAAAGTAATTTCCGCAAGGTCGAACGAGGATGGGACCAGAACATGGACTTGAACTTGAATACAGAAGCACTCGATAAGCTTTCAGATATTGAAGCGATACCTAGGGGCAATTCACAAATTTCATCTTAGGTGGTTGGTATTATGCTAATACCTTGACACATCCTAGACAGTCAAGGACTTTCATATTCAACATTTCGGTTGAGGTTACAACCGAATCACTGGCATAAGATTTATCCGGGAAAGAGTGTCAGAAAATGTAGGAACGAGAATTAGGGTTTCGGTTACATCAGTAAAGTTGGCAAAAACTATAAAGGCAACTATAGCCTTCGTGACTTCCATAGCCTTCATACTTTATGTACGCTATGATACCCTCCATAGTTTCCATAGGAACTGTGTTATTTATCAGTATGCTAGCTGCAGTGGCACTATGGATAACTATGGTAGGGACTCTAGGAGCCATGGTCTCAATAATAGATATATATATTATTATTGATTTTCCGATTATTCACACATTAAATAAAATAAATTCAACTTGATATTCTATTCAACCGAAGTCTCTACAGATAGATACAGTGGGAAATATTTCAAGAGTACAGCAATAAAGGTGGTCTCTACAGAAGCTAAGTACAATATAATGGTATTGGAGCACACTGTGAAACTCAAATGAAAATCACTGGGAGAGCGAGCGGTGGGCATGTGCCATGATCTGAGATTAAATGAATGGCAGAGATAGCAAGAGATGTTGAAT
This sequence comes from Sphaerobolus stellatus SS14, assembly GCA_000827215.1. Classification (NCBI taxonomy): domain Eukaryota; kingdom Fungi; phylum Basidiomycota; class Agaricomycetes; order Geastrales; family Sphaerobolaceae; genus Sphaerobolus; species Sphaerobolus stellatus. The sequence continues at coordinate 37,490 of KN837383.1, read as the reverse complement.
ATTGACATACCAAAGTCATCTCTCCTGTGCTGTTCACCATGCTTCTCGTCGACTTTGAGTCCTGCAACCTAGATGGGAACAGTCAGTGAGAATTCACGCAGTGCTCAACAGAAACTTAGCAGATGTTCCTTAAATTCAACATGGAAAAGGCCTGTGAAGTATAAAGATTCCGAGATGTAAGTAAGGTTCACTAGTAGATGAACTCACCCAATGCAGTGCAAAGGTCGTCGGAAGCTCCCAACAATGTCAGCGACCTTCCTGATGACCGTTTGCTACATCCATCCAACTCAAAGGTTCCTGTATATTTGTTAATTTATTGTCTAGATTAATGAGTCATAAACTTACAGGGTGTCAATGCAGGATCCACCAGGTCTATTGGACAGTATGGTGGTGGTAAAACTCTAAGTTGCAACACAGTCGTATTGGCACTGATATTGTTCAAAGCAGCAGAGTTGGTGAATTTCAGAGTAGCGATTCTAGCGAGGGCTAGTGACTCTTCATTTCCATCGCAACTTGCTAGCTCTCTGTAGGATCATGCTATGAGAATAGCGAGGTCTAGGGACTCTTTAGTGGCATAGTAGCTAATACCGTCTGTAGGAAGTGTGGGATGCTATGGAAAAATCAAGCGCTGTTGGCAGATTTCGTGATGTAGCATTCCGCTTTGTTTCTTTTTCTTTACTCTCTTTCCATTCATTCTCACTGGAACTTGGTTCCCTTTTACTCACAGATAGCTACTATTTGTGATTACTCATGTATAAAAGAGGACTGTGTAGTTAGAGAGGACATCAGCAAAGTGTGCCACTCGTGCTAAACTCCCCATAGTGCTAGGTAGCACTAGGTCGGATAGGTAAGTACGGAGTCACTAGGGGTCAGTATATAGACTACATAGCCCTACATACCGCTGCCTATCACTCCTAGCACAGGTGCTAAACCAGATTCTATGTCAACTTTCCTGATGGAATAAGCTTACTTTTGTCATCAATCTACATTCTATCTTAAGACTTTGCTGATCGCTGGTTTTGCTTTGACTTAGAAGGATCTTCTGAGTCTTTCTTATATCTAGTAAACCCTCTACCTATTGCACTCTCTACGTTATAATTCCTTGATACTCTGAATAAGAGTTTGACCTTATTCGTAACAGGCAGCTCCAATTGTGTTGCACTTCTTCACTTTTACCACCAACATCACTTGCTCACCACCCCACTTCACTTTCCCTCCTCATCTACCATCACTTTCCACTTCCCATCCTTCATGCTCCTTTGAACCACCACAACCACAGATCAGCTGTGTAAGTTCACTATTACTATATAAGTCCCAATCTTTACCATTAATGAAGGTTCCATTGCAGGCAGGCATAAAGTGATTTCGTAGAGTTAGAAGGGTACACTACCGTCACTCTGCCTTATTTTCATTTAAATGACATAATAACTTGGATTCAAAGACATCTAAAATAATAGTGCATTAAGCTATGAGTCTTGTGATCATCAAATGGTGTGGGAAATAAGATTACTATTACTAGCATTAGTAGTAAGTAACTGTAAGTATATGCAGAGAGTGTGATAAATAGATATGCTGCTGTTAAGTATTACAAATCACCAATTATATTATGTTTGTAACCTTCGAGATAGTCAGACACCCCCAGACTGATCTATGCATGTCCAGAAGCATCCAGGACATCCAGACTGTTGCCTCCGCTAAGTGAGATTTGAGATCAAGAGTCACTCAGACTGCCCCTGACCAAATGATGGTCCACAATATCCCACATGCATACCAAGTCATATTATCATATTCAAAAAAAAACATCTGAAGGTGATTTTCGGGGATCGTTTTCACCCCTACTAACTGCACCTCTCCTCAGTTCTGAATAGTAAGTTAATAGAATCATTAGATATTATGGGTAGTGAGGGTAATATTAAACCATACTGTTACAGCTGTTTCAGGTACGCAAGGCGGTGTCCCACAGTCACGTGATTTGTTCAAAAATAATGACTCTGGTGAAAACCCTCTGTATCTCATGAATCACAGGGTATTAAAGTCTGATATTTTTTACACACGATCTTTGTCACAAACACTAAAATTCAGTCTATTTAAGTTTCTTTAAATATCCCTGTATGCTGGTGGTCTCTTTCCAGGTCAGCAAATCATTATTCAGCTGTTTTTCCTTTCAATGACAGTATTTTGGGTCCATTTATTATATGATAAAATAGTATATACTACTAAAAAAGTTTTTCCTATGTTAAACAGCTTCAACACGCCGTGTATACACTGTCATGACCCGGGAGGGTCAGACACCCTGCAGGGAGGGGAACATCTCTTCCTCACAGCTTCGGTTAGACTCATCCGAGAACGCTAAATGATAATATATATCTTAGAGTGAATTTAGGTATGCTCAAACCTATCTATTATCCATGCTAGGTATCATGTATTGCTTCAAGGCCGGAATAAGAGGTGTTTTATTCAAATATATATTTAGGTACGCATAATAACATTTGAGGTAATTTAGTAAAAGGATACTATATAAAGATGCTTAGAAAAAAAAGTTAGATCTTAACTCGCAGTGGGGACCGAGATATTGAATGATCTTTGCAGGGGATTTATTTTCGAGAAAATCACGTTGAGAGTCCGCCTTGCGTACCTGAAACAGCTGTAATATGTATAGTGTATTACAGAATATAATATTCTCTTGGGACTGGAAAGGATAAACCGCACTGAGAGGTTCAGCTTGCTGTTACATATTGTCCTTTAATATAAATGCCCAGTATGATGAACTCAAGGTTGATGTATAATGATATTATAAAGTAATTATAAAGAGACCAATGACCTGAGCTTTTATTCGTTTTCCTGGAATAGCTTACATTCTGGGAAAGGCCAGAGCACCAGAGCCACTTCTCTGAGTGTCCTTCATGGATAATTTCGAATTTAAGAAATCTCTAAAAATGTTCCTTATAATATTATTGAAATATTGCACTTAAGACCTCCCATATGTGCAGTGCTCTGAGTGTGCCAGTAGATTGGGATTCAATGAGAAAGAAAGCCTGTATGCAGCCATGTGATCTCCTTACCCAATGTTCTTCTTTTTCCTCTGTCAATGAAGCATAGATAGTGGCATGCAACATCGGTATGAAATACTATAATATGATAAGTATAACATACATTGGAAAAAGAATCTTGGAGATTTGTCTATTTGTTTGATGCAGCCACTGAGTAGCTTGAACTGATGATTTCCTTCCATAATCCTATCACTGGCTCTACAACTTGTTTCGGCATAACTTGACTTGCTCAAATATTCTCTATCTAAATCTACTTAATTTATTCATAATTACTGACTGAAGGGGTGAGCGGCGGCATTTGAGAAAGATCCTCTACGCTTTGTGCATGCTCTATGATTATTGCTGTCTCGTGGGAAAAATGCACTGGGTGTCCACTCGAGAATGTATTCAGCTCCATTACATTTATATAAGTAACACGACAAGCATTGGCTATGATGGAGATGAATAAGGACGTGGATTAGTATGTGTTACCTCTGATTGGGAAAGACTGCGTTGTTTGGCTTCAGTCACCAGTCTTAGCGACTCTTAGCGCACTCTCACTTAACCTATGGTGCAGTGCGCCTAGTCACCGCATATTTTGTACAACGGGCGCTAATGGCCACGGTGCCACGAGGGATTTTCTGTTTTTTATTTCCTCTTGTAGAAATGAAGGTAATAGTGATAGGAAGGAACTGTCAAGAGGGATTTTTTTAATTCTCAGAACTGAGGGAGATGACTTTTTGTCCAACACCAATTCCGCCGCCTCGGCTAAAAATATTTATATTAATATTTTAAAAATACTTGGGAAAATGCGGGAAAATAGATAAAAAAAAATAGATAAAAATAGGAAAAATACTTAGGAAACAAGGTTAATGATCAAAACGAATGGCAATGGACTCGGGGATCCTCCGGTGTGAAGCATACTTTCTTGAACTGAAGTTCCTGACATGCTCCTGAGCATCTTTTGCAGCAATACCACCCTCATATGCTGAAACCCATCGTTGCATTCGATGCTTGGACTTTCTTATGGTCTGTATTGACACAGATTCCAAGGCTTTTAGCAAAGATCACTCAAAAAGGGACAAAAAATCGAAAAAAAATCGGCAAACCCTATTCCGCCGTTAAGCGCCCGTTGTACAAAACATGCGGTGACTAGACGCACTGCACCATAGCTGCCGTTCTCAGGACATCTCAACCTTCCAGAAGCACGCGGGATCAGAGCGCGCCGCTCCAGAATTAGCGCGCTTGTCCGGAGCTAAACTATCGTTACTGATGTTGAGTTTTCGGTTGTGACCATTTGGGATCCTACAAATCGCATGGTTCGCTTAGAGGAACGCATCCTTGTGATTCATGGTCACTGGTTCTGGTTCGGGAATATATCCGACAGTAATAAGCCAGGGTGGTCGTCTCCCCCGAGAGTCTTTTTTCTTGTACAATTGATGGCCGCTTTCAGAGTATTTGACCTACATTTGAGGTGGAACTAGGCTTCTTATAGGTACGTACATATATCAATCAGTAATGGAATGTGATTATTCATTTAATTAGTCGCGAGTTTGGTCTAGAACTGCGGAAATCTTTGTGGGAATACGACTTCGTTGCATGTTGATCCCCCATTTATATCTATCCCTGGCCGACATTCTTTCATGACATCATAATCGAACAAACTCCGGCACACGCTGCATTTCGAGGCGAAAGCTCCCAATCAACCAGGTACCACGGAACTATCTGCTAGCGGATGGACAAAACTTGCTCCGAGTACGTCTCACATCAGTTTGGCAATGTCCACCGAAACGCATTCTCGAACTGTCCACACCATATACGAGCAACAATCATCACGAATGTAAGCAGGATATTATAAAGACCTTTGACACTGAGATTATTATCCTGGGATGTATAGGAATATTTTGCTTAAATAGCAAGGCTACGGCCGGGAGTTTGCATTAATGTGGTATGCGGAAGTACGAGAACGATGTCTAATTGATAATGCCTTCCGTCGAGTCAGACGAAAATATATTTCAAAACGGGTTTTAGAATGGTTCTCACAATGCTTTTACAATGAAATCAGTTCCATTAGAGAAGAATTGCAGGTATATAAAGGGCACGTTATGCTGTATTGAAGAAATTAGCAGCAAGTATACTTAGCAGCAATACGCACATCTATAACGTCTCCTTGATAACGCTCTTCAATACTCTCTTCAGCCTCACCGCGTTCGTCTCCGTCGCGCTTGCCTGGGAAATTATGCTCCACGAGCCGTCATCCGGAGGTTTCGATGCCAACAGCTGCCAGGCAGGCGGAACTACTGTCTCTGGTACTGCAAGTACTTGCATTAAAGACCTTACAGCGATCAATATCCAAAGTGCGCAAGTTATTAGTGACTCCCAAGTTTGTTTGTGAGTCGTCCTTTCCGTTAATAAATGGTTAGAATATTATTCTGGCATGATTACTATTGTAGTCGAGATGTGGACTGGAGAGTAAGTCGTCATTTTAACCTTTCGGTTCCGTCCCCTTTATATAATTTACTCACCTACGTAACTCAGTGATTGCTCAGGAAATCAGAACAACAATCAGGATGGGAACTGCTTTAATGCACTCCATCCAATAGGTTAAGATATTTCTGAATTTATTTTATAGCTCTGGATGTTGATGAATCTTCAGGATCTGTTCGCATCCTTTGTTGAGAGTACAGGCTGAGAAACCAGTCTTAATCGTGACGATCCTGTCTTTATATTAGGTCTTGAATTGTCGTCCTCTTTCATGACTATGAGCATCTTCAGATTGAGCATTCCGAAATCGGATATTTGCCTCCAGTGAAAATCTAGTGCTGAATGATGAACCAATGTTTCTTCTAATTTGGTGAATGGTCTTCCTCGCCGTACTTCCACCTGAAACCCGCAGTCTCACATGTGCTTTACTCATAGCCATTAGCTACCTTTTAAGCCGGAGAATGCGATGTCATAGGCTATTCGACATTAGTTAATATCCGCGAATGGAGGTATAAGTCGTTTGGAGGGTACCAGCGTTTCAAAATATTACCAACATCTGCAGTTCTTGAGAATATTTTATGAGGGAACTCAACCATCAATCATGTGTTACTCAATCAGATGAATATCCAAAGATGATTAAATGTTGAATTTCTAGCAGCCCACATACCGAAAACCACGAGCACAGGGCTTCTAAACCAAGATTGACGGTTGTACCTGTCATCAATTAGGTACATCTGAGTCAGCTTGAATAAGGTATTTTTATACACTTTTTTCGGTCAGACACGTTTGTAAATAAGGCGTAATTGACTAACAATTCATGAATGCTCACTGAGATCGAATAGAACACTAGCGCGAAGTCAATCTGGGTTATAGATGTCAGATGAATATTCAGTTTTCTTACCCCATCTTTATTAGTGGATAATCGACTCCCTATTTATCCCTAAGCTGGATGGTCCTATTTATTGGCTGGGATTGCTTTTTTTGAGCACTACCTAAGATGGGAAGTAAGCATCAGAATCCTTTAGTACGTTGAGCTATTGCGGATAATTAATAATAATAAGTACTGTCAAAGAGATTTAGATCTAAGTTAGCGAGTTTATGTATGACGTCAATGCCCTACATTACCCGGCTGTGGCTATTGTTATTTGTCTTGCCACCAGGAGTCTCTCGAAATTCCGAAACAATGATCCCATATCTAATGCAATTGATGGCTATCTGATGGAAAGAGTTAGGACTTTCACGGGAGCATGTACAAATTTTACTATGGGATACACTTAATGTGAAGAAAGGTTCGGGGACGCTGTTCTCCTCGACCCTGAAGGGCGCTCGACGGTAGATCAAGCAGTCCGAGTCCGTAACTCATATTTTCTCACGGATTCTCTATTTCTGGCCATTTGGTGCTATATTTACAGCACAACCCTGCTGAATGCGTAAGCTGGAATGTATAAAGGTTGCGGTGAGTCGCGTTGAAAAGCCTCAGTAGTTCTACCTAGCACCGGTACTCAACTCCTTCAATATGCTTTTCAGATCCGTCCTCACTCTCGCTGTCTTCGTCTCTGTCGCTTCAGCATGGGAGACCGCGCTCTTCGAACCCGGATCTGGTGGTGCCGACCCTAACAACTGCCAGGCGGGTGGAACGACTGTCTCTGGCACCACGAGCACCTGCATTCAAGACCTCGCATCCATAAATATCCAGAGTGCGCAGGTCATCAGTGACCCCGAAGGGTGTGCTTGTGAGTTGTTACTATGCTTCTGAGCTCTGTCGAAGCCAGCATTCTGATACAGTCCTTTCACCAGTTGAGATGTGGGATGGAAGGCGAGTAGACTTGATATATTTAATACAGTCTTAGTCGTTTAATTAACCCAACAAATCATAGTAACTGCAGCGGCGTTCAGAACAGTGGCCAAGGCGCGAACTTCTGCTTTAATGCACTTCATCCCATTGGTAAGGCTGATTATCGTTTTCAATTTCGGCTTATTTAACATAATCATTAATAAGGATCCGTTCGCGTCATATGCTGAGAATGTGGCCGGGAATTGATGGTCCGAGATTCCATAGTCTCCAAGTGCATGTTGTATATCGTTGGAAATAAATTCCACGCCTTCTTATACGTGTTCTATAACGAGCGAACCTTGATTACTAAATACCGAGGTAGAGCTGCCCATGCCAACCTTCAGATTCCCCGTGAAAAAGGTAGGAATATTGCAGTTTAAACTACATGACCTCTTTTAGTCCTGAACACGTCGCCGCCATTTTGAGCTCAATAAACTATACAATATTGTCTTCTGGATTCTTCTAACAGGACTTCCGCTTAGTGATCCAGAGTTCGCTATGCGGATAGCAGGCAGCCTGGGAAGAGACATATAAACATATTATAAACGACTGATAATATTATTATACGCGCAAAAATATTTTGACTCATGGTATCAACATCACGAAATCTGCCAACGGCGCTTGATTTTTCCATAGCGTCCCACACTTCCTACAGACGGTATTAACTACTATGCCGCTAAAGAGTCGCTAGCCCTCACTATTCTCGCTATTCTCGTAGCATGGCCCTACAGAGAGCTAGCACGTTGCAATGGAAATGAAGAGTCGCTAGCCCTCGCTATGCTCGCTACTCTGAAATTCATCAACTCCGCTGCTTTGAACAATATCAGTGCCAATACGACTCTGTGTTGCAACTTAGAGTTGTACCACCACCATGCTGTCCGATAGACCTGGTGGATCCCGCATTGACACCCTGTAAGTTTATGACTCATTAATCTAGACAATAAATTAACAAATATACAGGAACCTTTGAGACGAATGGATGTAGCAAACGGTCATCAGGAAGGTCGCCGACATTGTTGGGAGCTTCCAATGACCTTTGTGCTGCATTCAGTGAGTTCATCTACTAGTGGACCTTACTTACATCTCGGAATCTTTATACTTCACAGGCTTTTTCCACATCGAATTTAAGGAGCATCTGCTAAGTTTCTGTTGAGTACTGCATGAATTCTCGCTGACCGCTCCCATCTAGGTTGCAGGACTCAAAGTCGACGGGAAGTATGGTCAACAGCACAGGAGAGATGATTTCAGTATGCCAATATTTAACATCTCTTGTGGTCTCTGCCACTCATTTAATCTTAGATCATGGCACATGGCCACTGCTCACTCTCCCAGTGATTTTCATTTGAGTTTCACAGTGTACTCCAATACTGTTATATTGTACTTAGCTTCTCTAGAGGCCAATTTTATTGCTGTACTTTTGAAATATTTCCCACTGTATCTATCTGTAGAGACTTCAGTTGAATAGAATATCAAGTTGAATTTATTTTATTTAATGTGTGAATAATTGGAAAATCAATAATAATAAATATATCTATTATTGAGACCATGGCTCCTAGAGTTCCTACCATAGTTATCCATAGTGCCATTGCAGCTAGCATACCGATAAATAACACAGTGGCTATGGAAGCTATAGAGGGTATCATAGTGTACATAAAGTATCGTGGCTATGGATGCTATAAACGCTATAATTGCTACTATAGCGTTTGACCACTTTCGTGATGGAGGAACCGGAAGGTTCACCAAGAATAAGGCGTCCAGGAAGAAACCAACTGTTTATTTGGTTTCCATCCATCCATTTCATTTCCATTTCGACCATGAGTCATCATACCGCCAAGTAAGGCCCTCTCTGGCACAAAATAGCTCCAGCAATTCCTGACTGCTCACATCACGAAGCGATAACACAAGCTCCGGTGATTTACCGACTAAGTTCGTCAGATTTTCCATAAGACAGATCCACAGCATTCCAGCGTGAATCGGAAGCTGCCTCGGAAAAATAATAGTGGCAAGGGATGGAAACGTATCCGTCCGTATCCATCCCGCAGGGGATGAGAAATAGTCCGTTTTTCGCAAACAGAGAATCGTGACGGAGGGCAATGGCGGCATGAGAAACTGAGGTGGCGTTCTGACGAAGTCGACTCGTTTCAAGGCTGGCAGAATTTTGGCAAAATGGGATGCGTCTTCGCAATCCAATAGTGGGAATGCTATATTGAACTTCATTTGATTCGCCGTTTTGGAGCAGAATATTTGGATCGCCGACATATCATGGATAATCTTGCAACGATTGCTCTGTTGCAAGAGAGTGTAAGCTGTCTTGAACTTCTAGAGTAGTATATATATATATAGGAGAATGAGGCGCCGTACTCAATACTGATTCTGATGTTCAGAATTCCAGGTCCTAATATAGCCTGGAGGAACGCCTTCAAATCTTGGGGTATCAACAGAGAGATTTTTCTTTTGGCGAGATAAAAGAGGAAGAATAGGGACCTCATACCAATGTCCCTCCGACCTAGGTATTGCCGCGATGATAGTCTCCAGAGTAGGATTGAGTGATAGAATGGTAATGAAGTCTGACCATTTGAGGGCATCTCTGTTATTAAAATCCAAATCCAACGCCGTCATATTATTCCATAGGGAGTTCACTCCTAAAGGTAGTATGTCGTTGCAGCTCCACGCTACGTACTGCAACTTTGGCGCGTGACCTCCAAATAATGCCAAAGTACCGAGCTTTTCCACGAGTGGTCTCCACTGCTACATTTCCATCGAATTCGAGGATACCTGTCCTCAGTTCAAGAAAAGGTGTCGTCAAGAACATTTCCATTAACGGATGGCCACCTAATACGAATAGTTTCGAAATCCGCGTCGCATTCTGTCGAATGAACTGACACGCTGCTTCGATAACCCTGTCTATTAACCTGTCTTGGCCGTCTTGGCCAAACAGCACCAGCTGCACCACCAATTCCACTACGGCAAGCTCAGCGCAGAACACCGCAAACATCATATCCGGGGTGAAGTACATTTTCCTCCAAAGTATTCGCTGGCTTCGTGCGATGGAACGCCGGATGAATGAGACGTGTGATAGCTCCAGAGCCGCAAATAGGTTGTGTATATGAGGGTGATTCATTGCCCAATCATCCAAGGGAACCGAAGCTGAGGTAGCATGTTCGAATACTGTAGCATTTCGGTCAAATCGAACGGCACTTTTCGTGTGACAGGTTGGATATGTCGGGCCATTCGAACAAAGTACCCGTGACATGTGACGACTTGCAAAAGTTCAAACAGAAGTGGGATTCGAACTTGAGATTCTAAAGTTTCAAGCACCACTGACCATATTAATTATACCACTACACTACACATCACATGATACCTTAGCTGATTTTAGACCATACCCCTTTATTTCTACTCTAAAGGCGCCTACGCCCCCTATGTCATTTCGAACGAGGCCTTTGTGATGCGTGACAACCACCTAAATTTCGAACTGAACGAAGGGGCTGTGACGCGTGACGTTCGATTTGACCGAAATGCTACAGTACTGCACAAAGGAGTTCCGGTGGGGTTCTATTGATGTAGCATGTTGAAGTTGAGCTGCGTGGATATCACATCGATCAATTAGCGACCTAGTGTTACAGCGGTTTCGGGTACCGATGGCGGAGTTCAAATTTTGCGCAAATCGATCAAACATCCAGAGATTGTACAATATCTCCACAACAAGGTCGAGTTAAGAGGTCCGACTTAATAAAATAGTTTCATGTATGTATCCTTAGAGTTTTCCAACTCAGCAGTAGCTTAAAGCACACTATGTAACAAGCTTGGCTTAGACTAGCAAAATAATAGGCAAAAATCGACTTTTTATTTGGGCCGTGTTAGTGAGATCTAAAGGTCAGAATTAAATGAGTTTGTATACTAGATCGTTCTCTCAAAAAATGGGATCTTAATATAGCTCTACAGTGGAGCTATGAAAGATTCTTGTCCCGGCGACTTTTCGAGTGAAATTCGAACTCCGCCATCGGTACCCGAAAGCGCTGTAAGCAGGAATCGTATGATGGATGTCCTACCTTTGGGTAATCTTTGTCAAGCCATACATTTAAACAATGAGCACGACAAAGAAAGGAAGTAGTTATAGACAATAGGTGCTAAATTATCGAAATGAGACGTGAATTTTGATTCAAGGAGATACTCGGATGCAGACTTGGAGGAGGAGGAGGAAAAACCGGCATGGGTCCCAGTACGAATCCCCGGCTAGTGTAGCGCTTACGTAAGCAGGCTCTGTCGCGCGTCCACCTATGCTCACGCTCACAGGGCAGCCACATGCTAAGTAGACGGTCAGGCAACCTTCTGTCCCATAGACGCAACCGTGGCGCCCACCGTAGCGGCAGGATAAATAAAACTAGGAAATGGTCGGAACCAAGTGTTAAGGATTTGGATTATTGTACATAGGCAATCTCGCATCGATATGTACTTGTGGACTCTTAGGGCTCCGCACCGTACCGTAAACGGTTACGGCCGTAAAGTGTACCGCCATTTACGGCGCAATCAGTACCGTCACCGTTCCGTATACTGGTCTGGCAACTCACTCATCGGAACGGATACTGACCGTAAACGGCGCATTACATCAGTAAAACCGTTCTGGAATTGTCACAAATGACCATAACATTGCCACCCTTTGCCACTGGACAAATGGGAATAATAGCAACCACCCGCTACCCTGAGATTACCCCGGCCGGATAGCGGATGGCCATATCATCGCCATTGGGTACCATGGCCGTACGTAGCTACCATGATGTCTCCCTATGGTCATGTAACTACCATCGATCCACCTTCCTGGTTTATAATATGTATTTCGGTATCATTCTTTTGTCTATGTGTGGCTACCATGACCATGTATCACCCATCGTGCAAGCGGCATGGTTCCACCGTGATTATGTATAACAATTATTATAGCTGTCTGATAGGGGGGTGGCAATAACAGAAAGATTTTGGTGGTTGCATGTACTTTTATTAACATCGTTAGGACATCTATTCAGATAAATTCCAATACCTAGACCATCAGAGTGAATGTGATGCAGAAGATTATATATCAATAAATATTATACATATAACATATAATACATTATTAACACAATGGTAGCAAAGAATTAAGATTACTGTTAAGCCACGGAAGCCCCTTGCTGCAGTGCCATTGGAATTGCAGCTGCTACCCCACTCACTGTGTCCCTCCAGCTATCTGAGAATTGACGGCCCCTGTACTCGGCGCTGAAGCCACTGCTGCCACCGCCGGATTGGATGCTGGTTGTGGAGGAAGCACCCTTTCAAGCTGCTGTAGCATTTGCGCAAGGAGGGTGCTGCTATCATCAGTAACCTTAGCGTCGGGCTCCCCGAAGAGTTGCCTAAAGTATGTCATTAATTCACAGCCGTAGAAAGAGAAATGATTATACTAACTTGTCCCACCATTTCAGGAGCTCTGTTTTCTTCTTTTCCATCAACAGATTGTTGAGAAGGTCAATGATAGATCTGTAAAATTTGTTGAAGTCGAATTTCCCTGCCCCGCCACCTGATGAGAAGGTCGGTTGGGAAGAGAGAGCAAAATATAACTGATAGTTATGAGTAAGTAATAGCTGTGCAGTATTTAAAGAGATACATACCAATACTGAAATATATGCAATACATGGGATTGTCATATGTTTCATCTCGTTAAGCTTCGCATTTGCCTGCTTGGTCGCATGCTGTGATCCACTGTGACCATCAACAGAGCTTGGCCCTGTGAGTATCATCCTCGCTGTCTGTGTAACAAAATAAGTCCGAGATCATAGCAAAATAGCTTACTTTAACAAGCATCTCATTTTGCAGAAATCCATCGAAGACATCAAATTGACTGAAGAATTCGTCTTTGTATAGAAAAATGGGGTAATCTGTCGGATTTACGACTTCATTACCCTTGCGGAGATCTTCCTGAAACCTGTGCAAGGATATATTAAAAGGATTCCAGCTTCGGAAACTGCCAAACTTACTGGGGATTTGTAACCCAATCATCATATTGTGAAGCAGGGAACAGCAGTGCAGCTGTCTGGTTGTTATTGAAGCCACGTGTCGACTTGCATCCCTTTAAGGATGGATTAAAGTCTCGTATGAGGTGGAGACTGTTCTTGACAAGCTTGAGGTCTTCACCTCGGGCATTGAGTCGGGCTGTTTCCATCTAGCAATTGATAATAAATCAAAAGGAAGGATATAAGAATATTATGGAACATACTGCACGGGCTACATCACTGGCACCACGATGTTTGATGACCTTCCCGAGCCGGGGATAGATGCCTACAAGGTCCTTATAGTGCTGGACAAACTCAGGATTACTGTAATGTTGGCCACTGTGAGTGAATAGCTATCAACGGAGTTTCCCAATACTCACGGTGGGTTCGGGTTATTAGGGTCTTCAGGTGTAGTACCTGCATCGATAATGGCCTCAAAGCGCCGCCATAGTTCCCCTGTACGCCCAAAGTGTCTTGCGGGTCGGGAAACCTCGTCATGTCTACTGATATATAGAATGATATCAAATTAGTATAGATTATACACACTGAAGAAACAACACTTACGCCTTTTTGGGAGCTGTACCCTCCTCGTAGGACTTCTTGCGTTTACCACTTTCAGATGAGCCAGTATCAGAGTCCACATCAGAGCTATCTTCGTCACTATCACTGTTGTTGCCATCGTCATTGTCGCCGTTGCCATCACTGTCAACCTCCATGATATCCTCATCGTCGCTGGACTCTGATCTTGGCGGGGGAGAAGGACTGGATGAGACAGGTGTTGACTGGCCAGAGGTAGACTTCTTTGACGTGCCGAGCTCCTTGCTGGTGCGGCGAGATTGCTCAACGTGCTTCTTGAACTTCTTGCTGCTTGATTTAGACTTCGCTTTGCTCTTTTCGGATAGTTTACGACTAGATGTCGACTTGGTAGACGCAGGGGAAGAAGAGCGACAGGTTCCCATTGGTAGAGGTTGACTATTTTGACAGATTGAAGGAGAGAAGGGGATATGCGGGAATATGCGAGTGATGAACATGGCAGCTCTGCACAAATGCTTAAAATACACGTGCTCACGTGAGATGCAAGCAACTTCTTGAGTCACGTGCAAACCTTATTTCGAGTTTACCCAAACATCAATAAATAAGCTTCCATCAACCACCGGTATCCGGCACGCAGGACCGTATTAAGTATGCCTCCGCTGTTTGGACCCTTCATCTGCTGGTTTCTATACCGCCTTGATTCTATTATTTACCTCCCCATACTTTTCTAACTAAGTCCAAATACTCATTATTTTGGTGAAATCCAAGCTAATACCAAGCCGCGGCGACGATCTGATTAGTGTGCGGCGCAGTGCACGGCCGTGGAATTATTTTTTCACGCGCAACTTCATCCCTCCCTCCATATGCGATGAATTTGAAGATGTATAATCACATTTTAGTTGTATATATATCGTACTAATATATTATTGATAGAAATATTGAACAATAACCCTTACTTGAATTTGCACATGGACTTCGGGTTTTCCATGGATGAAGTATTCTCTCTTAATACTTATGGTAACATTCTGGTGACATTATCAGAACTACATGTATTTACTTGAATTATACCACATATTCTATAAACCCCCTCACTTCAAATGCAATGTTTTTAACGATATATTCCTATGTACCCGTGAAATCTCAAAGTCATTTTAGACTCCGCTGTGTATCAGCTCACCGGCTCTTGTGACGAGTGACACTATGTAAATACATGTAAAATCGATAGAAATCAATTTTAATTTAGAGCAACATATTCTGTGTTTACCTAAGCCTCAGAGCGGTAATATTATCCTACTACAGTGTGAACTTTGGCAACACTACTAATAGCCATATATGTCATCAATATCTTCTTCAAACTCTTCATTGTCCTCCCATGCAGCCTGGAGGGCTTGCTCTATATGCTCTTCAGTATCAGTATCACTCTCATTGTCTTCCTCATTGCCACTGACATCCTCCGCTTCTGTATCCGTGTGATCCTCTGATGCCTCATGATCGGAATCCTCTCTGAGATTTGGCTTGCCTGAGTCAACCTCTTCCCCTTCAACACTTACATCGGTGCCAAAATGGCCCACCCCTCCACCAAGATGTCGGATGAGCATGTCACGGTCCACAAAGCTATGAATACTAATTAACAATTTGTTTCACAAGAGGTAGAACAAAAAAAATCCAAAATCCAAAACATACCGATTGACATAATAATACTCCCAATCCCCATCATCATCTCTAGCCATAGAAGGAGGACAAAGATCTTGTGTCCTTCCATGGGCAAAGGCAGGAATTAAATGTGCTGCCCTAATTACCACTTGCGGATCTAAGAATCCAAATGCCAATGAATCCTGATGTGGAACAAAGCCTATACGGTCAAGACACTTGTATCTCCAACCACTTCGCCAATTGGGATCCCTCCCAAACCATCTGACCCAAAGGAATTCCATTCGTGTTGGCTTTGTTAATTCACCATCCTGTTGAACACTAACATTTACATGGTATACTCCAAGGACCTGAGCATACCAGAATGGATAATTCATTTGGTCTTTTTCAGAATCTTCATTTGAGGCAACCATTATGAATTTCTTCACTGTGCGTGGGTTGATGAAATCCTGGTCCCGGTGGAGATCATAGGTTGTAAAATTAATATGCAAGATTGCATGTGCATATATCCTATCATGTTGGAAATAGATGCGGCGCTGTTTGGCTTCTGAAAAGACCATTTCATCCCCTACCCCTCCTAGACCATGGATTCGGGAAATGACATGATCCTTTAGGCGGTCAGTGAAATCCTAGTGAATGATCAATTACACACAGTAAACAATACAAAAGGTTCATGCTCACCTTGGTCACAGGATCATATCTATATTTGCGAAACCAGGAAGGAAGATGAATTGGATTGTGGTTGTTCTTCGCAATAAAATACATATCATCCGGTGATACAATTTCCTTGACCTCTTCCGATGTTGCTTCCAATGATATTTGGTGTTCAGGAACTTGAATATTTCTGGCTCGTAGTTTTTGTGCAATTCGGCGAATGTTTTCAGAACGTTGCGATAACTTGGCTAACTGACCCGTAAATTTATTCTTATTCGTTCGATTTCGATATCTTGACTTCAAAATACGATGTTCAAGCTCTCCCCTAATGAGATAAAAGTATTAGGACTGTGTTAGACAGTTACAACTCAACGTACAATCTGTGTTGAGATACCATCGGTGGTTCCGACCTCTTGAATATCTTGGACATAATCCCCCATTGCATGCAACTTGTATGTCTTCAGATTAAACGCCTTTGGCTTCGCAGTGCTCTTTGCCTTTCTGTTACCATGATCAGCAGTCAGGGTGCATGGCACATCATTTGGGGCTGTAGAGTTTTGGGCACCGGTTGTACTCTTAGTATAACAGTTGGTATATCTTTATATCACACCTAGACTAACTGAACTCGATATATAAGAGTAGGTAGTACAATGTGGTGTAAGTTAAAGATATATGCCGGCGCCTAATGCGTCGGCATGCTAAATACAGCCGGTTGTGGACACATATGGTGTCCACACTAATAATAGGCTATATACTTGATGTAGCACATATAACTAATATATCCTGTATATTAGTTATTAAATATATTATAATAAATATATATAAATATATATATATTGATATAGCAGTATATAACTGTTACACTTAGCTGCAGCTGCTCTATCTCTGGCCCGAACTTCTTTTGGTGTTTCCACTGTATCGAAGGTTGGGCAAATAACATCAGCAAAATTGTGAATTAATTTCCCAAATTGAACCATCAGTTTTTCCAGAATGCCCAAGGTAGTGTCTGTATGCATGCGCAATTTTGCGAGTCCATGCCAATATGCTAGTGTGAACAAGAGGGATTGAATCTCGTTGTCACATGAGTCTGGAAATAACCCCTCAAATGTAGGCATAGCGCACTTGAAATATATTGATCAAGGGAAAGCATCATTCCATAGGTGTCGCACTCACCTGCAGTATTTCCTCGAAGTTGCGTGCCGCAAGCTTTTTCATTTCTGAAACATCAGTAACAAATCGCCGGATTGTTGCTCAACCAAAAGTTGGGATATTACGATATCTAAAATGACTAATAAATATATATGCAGAAATAAACATGGAGGTGAGGCTCACCATTCATTCAGTGCACTGATCGCAGCTGCACCACCACAGGCAGTGGTATGGAGCATTCTTATCAGATGTGTAAATATAGCTTTCCAGACTCCCAGCTCAATCTCATGCATCAAATCGACAACAAACATCTTAAAATAATTAAATCCAGTCGAAAAAAGTGCTGTCGAAAAAACATTCTGAGAGAGAGTTAATTATTGTGAAGTATTACAGCCGTAAAAAAAAAGGGACATACACTAGTAGGAACCATAGACTCTGCCTTTAAGATATCATTCACGGGGTCGCTATTGACAACGAAGCCACCCTCATATATAGCTTTGCGTGCCTTCTCAATCTTTCCCCTTCGAGCCTCACTATCAGTCCGCATTTTCTGTGTCCTTGTGTTCATATCAGACTTCATTCCTAATTTCCCCACATCGTCTTTCTTGACCAAACAACGAGGACAAGGGCAGCCACCAAGGTCACGAATACTGGCCAGAATCACCCTATGTTCACATTAGAAATCATTTTGAAGGACACATTTTATTGAATTAAATAAAACTTACTTTTCAGGATAATCTGCAGACCACGTAAAAATCCTTGGAAATATGCGGCGAATTATGCCATCAGCACATTCAATGACAATGCCATGTTTCCATGCAGTTAGGAATTCTTCATCGAACAATAACTTGAGGGCTGCATGGAAGAGTTCTCGCCTGCAGTGGGTCTTCAATGCATCCGTTATCCCAGCGCCCAAATGCTCTCGAAAGAATTCCATAATATTATCCGGCAGCTAGAAAAATTTTTAGCAGTGAAATAACTCAAGCAAACAAGAACTTACAGTAGGTAAATATGCAACATGATGGCAAGCATGTGCCGACGGCTTGCAGCGGAGCCACTTGGACTGATTCCCAAAAAATAAGTAGATGGGCCATAACTTCGCATCTCCAAACTGAGCAAGATGTGTAGCATCAGACCAGAACATCAATGCTGCGATGCAACGAGGCAATTCATCCCCTGGTTCATGAGGTAGGGCATTAACAGCCTCATGTTCACGTAGCCATGCATCTGAATTAAATAACTCATCATGAATGCGTTCGATGGTGCCTCGAGATGTCTTCCAAAATTGCTTGAACAGATTGAAATGAAAATTCTTTGCTGATTCATCTGTGCTGAATACTCGCTGAATTAATGCTGGAATTGGACGCCACCATAATCCGGGGATTGCAAAGGAAACCTTACTCCCTTCTTGAGACCGTCCTTTGTCACCCTTCTTCTTGATACCAGTTGGAATATTGATATTGACCTCCGATTCACGCCATCCATCGCCTTCCGGAGATTCAGGAGAACCGCATGAGAGAAGTTGATTGATCTTGTCCCAAGCTATATCACGGATATCGTCAATTTTGAAGTCTGGCGCCAAAAGTACACTTTGAATGAGTTCTTTGAAATTCGCCAGGGATTTTGTATCGCCCTGATTCCAAAACCAATGTCCTAATCGCCATGAACTGATATTAGGATAAGGCCACAAATCATCCAATAGACCTTTCTTCGATTTTCGAGGTTGTGACGTCAGTTGAGGCGAACGTGTAGTTACATCGCTTGTAGATGCCAGCTCATCCGGAATTCGATCAGGTCGTCCATAATATAAGCGCGAAATCCCAAAAGTATTTGACATGGTACGGAACTTGGGTATGAGATTGATTTGTATATTGGACGCAATCTGCAGGAAGTGTCGAGGGGGCTGAATGAGGGGCTCCGAAGATTCCTCAGGGTCAGGATCACCTTCTGGCGAAATTGCAGATGTAGGGGGTAGTGGGGCAGGACCCTCAGGAAGAATATCTTCTCGGAGTCTCCATGTAGGTCGTCGTTTACGGTGTCCCATACCTAGGGGCTCAGGCGGCGGCGATGGACTAGGTAAAGGCTCATTAAATGTATCCACCATATCTACATCCAAAGGACGGGATTCCTTCGAAGAAACTTCCATAAACTTGCGATTCACGGCAGTCTAAATGACAATCTTTAAAAGCCCCGCATATAGTGTTCATTAAATACGGACTTACAGGTTTTATGCCAGACTTCACAGTCTTCTGCTTGGGCTTCTTCTTTTGACGCTCAGGAGATTTCGATTTCTCCCTACGCCGCTTTGATTTCTCCCTTTTTGCTACAGCCTGTCGAAGTGCTTCGTTCCTTCGTCGTTGCTCTTCCACGTCCGGGCAGTTCTTCTCATGCCGTGTACAGTCAGATTGACGTACATAGTGCTTGTTACATCCGGTGCAATTAACCATATTATTAAATATGCGGCTGTATTTGTACTGTTGTACTTCGGCTGCAGTAGGATCGTAGGCAGAAACCGCCGGGGATTTAGGCTTGACGATCTCACAGAGTCCAGGAGATAAATAAAGCAAGTATAGGACTATTGAAGCGACGAGTAGACTAGGTGCTCGAGGAGCTCGGCGAGGCATAGAAGTGTTGGGTTGAACCGCGACAGGACTCGGCCTCTCGTACTAGGGGACTCGACGATCACAATCACAACATGCAAATTTGCAGGTTCCTCAACGTTGACATCGATCCGCCAAGCCGGCGCCATAGTGAGACAATGCCCTACTATGAGTATCAGACCAGTGGAATACACAATCCATCTGTAAAGCCTTTGCATGAAATACAATAATGATCAAGCAGAGGTAATGCGATGTTAATATATTGTCATGAACTGGAACTACATACACCATAATGCTATATACATTTCCACCAGCTTGCCATCGGTTGCCATCAGTTGAGATCATTGCTAGGGCGAGCCAAGAGAAAACCATGAGGGTAGTAGATCGCCATCGGTTGCCCATGCGTGGTGATGACGCATCAGCATTGTGGAGCGCTGGTGATAGTAACGATCCGTGACAATGTCACACCACCTCCGCGTGGTTTTGCTGATGTACGGTGTACGGCAAGCCTAAATGTTGATTAATAGCATTTCTTCGCCGGCCAGGACATCTAATAATTGTGAAAGGAGGTACTGAACATGATGTGAGGAGAAACACACTATTACTTGATCGGAGATCTGTAGTTTGAGAGTGTCTGTGCTCAGACTTGCTGACGCAGAAAGGAGATTTGAGCACCGCTGTGGCTCCCGGAGTTCCACCAGGAGTCTGGACGTCTATGCAATTGGGTGTACACAAGCGACGACTTGGTAGCTCAGTTGGTAGAGCGTGGGGCTAGTTACCTGAGGTCACAGGTTCAATCCCTGTTCAGGTCATTTCTTTGCTCTCGGCATCGGTCCGTGAATTGTGTTATTATTAGACAATTCTCGACACTTGCACGATGGAGGGAGATAATGGGGCAGGTAAATATAGGTCTATATGATTATTTATTAAGCCCATATAGATATGAATGTTAAATCTCAAGGGATTCTGACTTCAGAAGAAGCTTAATAATATCGGACGTAAGTTCACTAGTCATTACCTAGCAGTTCCACAACACTTCCACTCAGCATATCCACACCTAACAAGGTAAAAAGCTTCTGGGAATACAGGTAAGTTCTTCTAAGATTGTTTATCAGAGGACTTGGTGCCACCATTAATGAATAACAACATACCTGTCCTCCAAG
>KN837381.1:112029-128259 GCA_000827215.1 Sphaerobolus stellatus SS14 | reverse complement strand
CTCTGGCTTGCAGTATGTCATCAATTATGGACTTAAAAAATCACAATCTGAACTAGGTCTATTCGTAGTCTCTTTCAAAAGCTGGTTTGGATCCAGATATCTTTCAACATTCTTGAGGCAATTTCCGTTCAATGTAAGTAGCTTAAATTCTGAGGTTCGCTGGTCCCAATTTGTCATGACTGACTCGTGCCCAGCGATGTCGATTAGGAGAGCATATGCTGTCTCTGGGGGAAAGCGAGTCATAGCAATCCCATTGGGCGTCCTACTTGCTTTACATCCTGCCACAATAATTGTGCGTTCTTGACCACTGAATGCTGCTTGCGAATATTGTTGCTATGTGCCTTATCAAACATTACAGGCTCTAGCCGTAACTGGAATCAATGCCTCTAAAAGTACAGCATCAACGATGTAAGCACCCTCACTTAAATTTAAACAGAGACTAGCCTATGAATAGAGGTATTATATCGAACATCTTGGAAAAGGGTTAAGACTGATTTAAATATAGCTTCCCTAACAGCCGTCGCTGCCTTGCTTTCAGATGCAGCAGTCATGATAATTACGGGTTATTTTGCCTTCAGAGAAAGTAGGAGAATCCATGAACTGCTAGGAAATAGGGCGACATTGACGACAATATTTGTCAGACAAGGTATACACCAATTAATACATCGTATAATATTCAGAGAATTGATATTTTATAGGTGTGATTCGGTTTATGTCAGTTTTCAAGCGTTATATGGCTCGATTTATTGTTCTAAAAGGAGTTTAATTTAGTATTATATTCATCTGGAACTTGGAAGGGAGCATTAATGAGAAGGTAATTCAATGACATTCCTATGGTCAAACAAGTACTTCTTTATACATATACCAGCTTTTGAATGTAAACAATGCTTTAATTTACCTAGTCCTGCATTCTAACTCACACGCTCCCTATTATAGCCCTTCATTGCAGGGGTTGATTCTGGACTGGAAAATGCGTGAGTTATACAGACATTGCCACTCCCACCACTAACGAATATCAATCAGTGTGTCATGCATTCTCATCTGCAGATTCATGCTCGAGCTTCGCAAGTTCAATGAACACGTTCAGACAGTCCCATCCATCCACATAGCAACTCAGCCCGGGATCCGAAGGCATCTTAGCCGCTTTAACGAGGAGATTCTCGATGAATTTGGGAATACCGGGATGCCCTATGAATGGGAAACTGAAACCGAGGGATACGAAGATGAGGAAGCGTCTCCACCGGAAAATGGTCTGAATACTAAGCTAGGCATCACAGTTGAAGAATTCCCTTGGACTGTAAATGGGGAGGCTAACCTTTCAACTACATCCACCTCTCATAGAAGGTAAATGGTACGTATATATCTTCTTTCCGTAAGTGTACTATCTGACAAGTGCTTTAGAAAGGCTCGTCACGGTAATAATCCCAAGGATTAAATCATTGATGCCACTGTTTTTCTCTTTTCCTGCTCAAAACAAACACACGACGTGATTAGAGGCTCTCTTGAGTCTTCATTTAAATTTGCTATTCTGTATGATTTATATATTTATATTCAACCTCGATATACTGGCAAAGATCTTTCCGAACTTCAAATCCTCAGAATATGGCCCCTAAAATTAGCCCTCTTGGGAATCAAACTTAGGTAAAGCAATGCATGTGATGCGGTGAGGAGGTGCGATGGAACCTGCGATTGTCACTGAAGCTGCGTTTCTATGGTTCGATGTATGATAATCTTTACGCATATTATCCGTACTTAGTTAGTAGAGAATGTCGTGGCAATTTGCGTAGAGAGTCTAGCGAAGGAACAAAGAACGATGCCCAACGGTTGCGTGATATTGGGCCAGGGAGACTTTGATGAATCAAGCCGAAACGAGCTCGTGTGGGTTGACTGAACGAGTTGGTGGAGGGTCTTGCGCGCGGATGCTGTCAAGATTCGAGGCCCAAGGAAATTAATTCGGGCGGAAATACTGCTAATGATTGTGGTAAGACACGGAGGAAAGGCCTTTAAAAACTCAACTTAATCCAGCTAACTCCCACAATGATAAAAACACCGCATCTCGGCCATCTCGCCATCGCTGCTTAGTTTCTACCATGACACCCCACGCGACTAGGACCTGAACATGTATATTCATCACATCAGTCGTCCAAACATTGTCTATGATACTGGATCTTGGTCAAGGTACGTTGAATTCTCATTTGCGCTCGCCGTAGTATGATGTCCGCCTGCGATGAGATAATATTCATGAGCATTATGCGTGTTTTCTGTTACATATATATTTTTAGCTGTAGTAGACATGGAAATATTCGTGAAAGAGTGAGTGGATGCGACCGAGGAGAGCTCGGGGAGAGGCCGTGCGGGCGCCAAGCCGACGGGATCTCCCGGCATACCCATCGAACTTTATTATACACTTACTAGCGGAGCCACTGACTCTCATTTTTCCCTCAGAGATAGAACGTGAGTCAGGAGTAGATGACCTACAATTCGCTATAATAAGTGAGCCATCTTCACTGATTAATTGAAGGGAGTCGTTTCTACTGAACGGAGCACAGTTTGAGACGCAATGACTGCAACTTACTCTTTTTTATCAACGATACAGGAATTCTTCATTTCCTTATTTTAATCTGCTTCTTTTATTGAATATTTCTCTATGTCGCTATTTCGGAAAGGTTCCCACGCGGATCTTCCTTACATATAATGATTGGCTTACCAGCATCGCAGAGTGCCGCTTTTTGGTTATTATCCATGAGAACCAAATGTCAAAGGATCTACACAGTTCTGCCAGTACGAATGTTCCTTCGCTCCAGCTCCAACATATCATCTAAGATTCAAAGAGAGCCTAGATTGGTTTAAAGAGAGCCTGGATTGGTTTCGGGATTCGTTAAGCATTGTTTTTCCTTAATTTTCTTAAGGTATTCTACGCCGTAGTCTTTCAGGCGATCATGTTGACCAGACGAATAGGAATACAACGGTCGAGTGGTTGGCGAATTCTTGGTTATTCCTACTAGATGAGGATGTTAGGGTAAGCTGGGGATCAGAGTGCCTGTCCTTGCGCTCCACACGTATTCCAAAAAATTCTATCGTGATGTACAGAGAGGTAAATTCGGCAATATTTAGATTTATGGCTGAAGAAGCACACTTCTTCGGCCACATATGACGCTGAGTGGTAGTGCAGAGGGCGGCCTTTCGCTCTACATCCTGCCTAAAGTCGTACTTTCAAATTTATTCTTCAAAGATTAAGCACGGAGTAGGAAGTTAGTACTGATGTATAAAAAAAGTAATGGAGGTGTTTTTGTTAACCTCCTGCTTCCTGTGGAGCTCAACGAGATCTGCACATTCCTTTATCCATTATGCCATCGGCTTCAAACTTTAAAAATAGCAAGGACATTAGTATATAAATCATAAATTGAAAGATAACGCCATCTCTAATCCAAGATTCAGTCCACCACGTAAAGTCTATCGCTATGGAAGGAGTAACAGTGACACACAATTTATTCGAGAAGATGTCGTCGTGTAAGTACCTTACCATATATTATATATACACTCTAGTTATTCATTATTGTCAATAAACAGTGCGGCAGTTTCCTACGTTGAGTTTGCAGTAGGTACATTGTAATAGATTACTGCAAATTTTCCTTGCTGACTTCTGGAAGCTCTACTGACATTTCTCGTATGGAATCGAAAACCCAGCATGGGCTCGATTTTATACTTTATAGCTAGATATTGTACCTTGGTGACTTTGATCTTGGCGTCTGCATCAAATGTTTCGAGTTTGGGCTCTGGATCGATTGATCGACAGGTTATTGTAGACGCTACGTTTGGTCTAGAACGTGTTCAATATTCTTACAGGAATTTCCATTCAGTGTATGGATATTTAGGCTCAAATTTCAAAGTTTTAACCTTTCTCTAGAAACGTTGTTGATTAGCAGAGTCTATGCTGTCTCAGGTGGGAAGCGACCCATAGGGCTAGGCTTGGTAGTCCTTGCTGAATACTGTGGTTTGACGATTGTAAGCCCTTGGGTCTCGGAAATACTAAAATAGTTCTTAAAAATGATACAGGCCGGTGCACCTTAGGAACCAATAGTAACTCCGGTTTATACAAGATATGTAAGCTTCATGATTTCAAATCCGATCAGAAGATGCATTATCATTTGAATGTATTAATCCAATTTAATTACAAGGCATTTGATACTGATAAAATATAGAATCGGTTACTGATATTGCTTTTCTAGTTATAGATGCAAGCCGTGATGGCAATCGCTGTCTATTTTGCTTGGGAAACTAGCAAGAGACTGCTTGGAGACAATAGGACATCGTTGACTGTGGTCTTTGTTAAACGGGGTTGGATCCAATTATTCCATACCTTCACAATATTGACAAAGGATAGGGGTCCTTCGGTTTCTGTCAGTCCTCCTAAATTATCCAATGACTATCGTACTGAAAGGGTGCCTTGCTGTAGTATCATCTTCATTTGGTCCCTGGAAAGGAGCATAAATACCAAGGTATGCGTCCCTTTGATGCCTGCATGTTTTATAATTATTGATGTATAAAAATTAGATCCTGAATGTAAACCGTGCTTTTAATTGCCTTATCCCTACACTGAATACACCATTACTGTAACCTTTGCTGGTCGGGATTAACACCCCACTCGAAGCTGCGTGAGTCGAGGTCTTCACTCTCCGATGATTTTTCTAACTGCTGATCGATATCGGTAATTTTAAGTGTATTCTCCATTCTTCTCTGTCGGTCTATTCTCGAGCTTCGTAAATTTAACGAACACGGCGAGACAGTGGAATTTGATGACACTAACACAGCCTGGTATCCGTAAATATCTTAATCGCCTAAACGAGAGTATCCTTGAGGAATTGGGCAAGTCTGATATACATTCTGCATGGGAAAATGGAACGTACAGAAGCGAAGATAAACAAGAATTGGATATTGGTCATCGCACCGAACTTCGTATCACGGCCGAAGAATTTCTATGGGCTATAAATGATATTTCAACTACATCCAGCTCTCAGGGAAGATAGATGGTAAGTATCTATCCTTTCTGGACTAATTTTAATTCCGATTTGGATAGACCTAGGATATTCAGTGGAGTAGAGTTTCAAAAAATTCAAGAAATTTCATATTTAAATCTCCTTCATGTAATTTTACATAATATTCCCGAGGAGAAAAGTGAAGAAGTTGTACTTATCACTGCCTCGCCGCTATTATTCATATACGAAACCTTATCCGTCCATTCCACTAAGGAACTTCGAGAAGGATTCGAATTGTACCCGGACTCGATCAATATATCACAGGACATCCTACACTCTTCGAACAAATCTTCTCTTGAACTAGCGATATGATATGACCCCATCAGGATGAATATCCCCACCGCAATCTTTAGGAAAGTACGAGATCTAGAGTTGTGACAGATTGAAAGCGATCATGATGAGATAAAGTCACGATCCAGGTAGCGGTGAAGAGTGTAGCAACCATTTCAAAGAGACCATTAGGCACACAGACCAAGGTACAAAAGAAAACAGAAGCGTCATTCGTGAGAATTGTAAGCTACCGTCTATGACAGCCATAATAGAAAGCTCAATCAGCCTTGTGAGTAGCGTTCTTCTTTCTGGGGCGATGATGCTTGTGCTTGAGCAGACATAGCCCATGCCAATGTCGTCCACATCTAACGTCGAGGAGTAGGTGAACAGTTCTGTTGAACAAGATCTTCATGGTGACGACATTGTCTAGTGCACTCCCGTCATTTTTGTGATCGGTTTGATTCTGATATTCAGATATATACGCGTGGAATTGGGTCCAAAGAGGACGAATGTTGTGGAATGTTCTGGTGAAGACACAGGTACAGGAAGAATAGCTGAGAAATAATTGAAGTTCTTCAGCCGGGTTATCCTGTAGGAAGTTCGGATGTGGCGAGCAGGGACACGAACCGTATAAACTAAGTAGATTGATCAGGAAGACGAAGGGTAGCGGCCGGACGAGCTGAATAATGGACGCCCAACGAGATGTTAGGAGCTGGCGACGATCGTGGGCTACAATAATACACATCTTAATAAGTAATCAGAAACAACGCATCTCCATGGCTATGAAAGAGCTCACCTTTATTTATTCCACCTTCACCCACATCTCCATCCAAAACGACTGTCTCCGGTCATCGTACATCGTGACTCCTGGTATGCCAGCATCACAGACATATCCGAGACGAAGTTGCTGACATTTACTATGCTATAGCATGTTGTGGTAGCCGACGAGGCGCATTCGCACCAGGATGGGTGCGACTCGTGCGAGATGAGTGTCAAATAGGTGTTCGTCTTGCGCCTCAACGAGATGACATTAAGCTTGACGCTACGTGATCTATTCCTATTGATATATCGCTGGCAGCTCGATTAGATACACAAAGAGATGTGAGAGTTTGACGGGGATGCTTGAGACGACTCGGAGCAGCGAGTTGCTGCTTAGCGTGATGCTTACTTAAGCAGAGTGCGTCACACGTCTACCTACACTCAGAGCGCACCGCAGCCAAATGCTACCTAGACGGTCACGTATCCCTCTGTATCATAGAGGCAACCCTCGTGCCTACCATAAATGCGGAATGGAATAGGAAATACTTCGCGGGATAAATAGTGACAGTCGTTGGACATAAATAGCCCCAGATAGCCGATTGGGTGTTGTATATCCGCGGATCTTACCATGACGTCATTGCGGGCGTCGAAGGACTTGGCGTTTAACAACGAGAGACAGGACAGCCAACGATGGAAACAACGCAGCCTGGTCTAATAGCACCGTACAAAACCACACGAAGAGGTATGGTGACTGTAAGAACAGACCGCATGAGATTAAACACACAACAGTGCATTAAATTGATAATCCAAGGCGGGAACACACAGCAGCGCATTCAGCCATGGAACAGGAAGGCAACATGCAGCAGCGTATTAAGGCCATATACGGAGCCCGACGAGCGCCAGCTTAAAACATTGGGTATTGAGTTTGATCATTGGGTTTTCGGTAATAGGCGATGGGTAATGGGTATTGGGTAATAGGCTTTTCATGAGTCCTTTCTCTGATATTGGTACAGATATACATGTGTCTAGCTCTATAATGGAAATGTAATGAGTGTAACTAATTTTCTTATCAAAATGACAGGATTTTCGACCATTGCATAAACCGTTGATAGAAGGAGAATGAGCTAAAAATAACGTGCCTAGACTTTCATCCCGGCTAATGTGACCAATAGCACTATCACTTTATCAAACTTTCATAATGCAAATTGATCTTTCCCAAAGCATTTATGTGCCAGAGATCCTGCAGTAGAAGTTAGCTGGTTCCTTAACAAGTCCTAAGTGAGTTGTTGGGAAAGGGGGGTGCATATATGCACCTTGAGTTTAACAAGCAAAATGAACTCCACTATAGACTTCTTCTTCGAGAACATGTACATCTTTGATACCAGGGAATCGCACGGTTGGCTGCTCACTATATGGATCTTGCAAGTACTACCAGAGATTTTTATTTATTTATTTATTTTGGCTGAATATATTCCAGGTGTATATATGCACCCCCTTCCCAACAGCTCATTTAGAACTTGTTAAGGAACCAGCTAACATCTACTGCGGGGAACTCTTGCACATAAGTGCTTTAGGAAAGAATTTGCATTATAAAAGTTGATAAAGCGATAGTGCCACTGATCACTTTAGCCGGGGCGAAGGTCTGGGCACGTTATTATTAGCCCACTTTCCCTCCATCGACGGTTTATCCAATGGTCGAGAATCATGCGATTTGACAAGAAAATAGCTAATAATCATTACGTCTCCATTATAGAGCCAGACACATGTATATCAGTACAGATATCAGGGGAAAAACTCATAGAAATTTATCACCCAATACCCAATACCCATTACCTAATACCAAAAACCCAATGGTCAATACCCAATACCCAATGTTTTAAGCTGGCGCCCGTTGGGCTCCGTAGCCATATCAATACGCTTGTGCTTCCGAACTTCATTCTTCCACCTTTCAACGATTGAATCATCAAAGACCTGAAGGGGGGCACTTTAAATATCGGACGACCAATGCATATTAGAATTAAAACCGACCTTCTTATCCTAATCAGTGTTGTCCGTCAATTCGTTTATAAGTTTAAGCATCGTAATCTCTCAGAGACTCAGGATTGGCAGGTCACTGTGAATCAGTCGGTATAGAGGTTGAATTATTGTGAAATCAGTAACTGAACATACCAGCCCAACCTTGAAGGCCTTTATTCAAGTCAATGAGAAGAGGATATAGTTTTTCAACTCATTCTGGATATGATAATGTTGGATCAAAGCTAAACTTTATAACGAACTTGCCAATGATGTTGCCGAGCCCTAGGTGTAATCTTCTGGTCAATATACGGCTTCAACGTCATCACAAAATGAACAAAAGAGAGAGTAGAGAAAAGAGGAAGGGAAGAGAAAAGAGGAGGAAGGAAGCAGAAAAGAGAAGGGAGGGAGGAGGAAAGAGAGGAAGCCAAACGGCTGGGAAAATATTTACCCTTGAAACAGTGATATAATATGGTGTCAGAAAGTTATATGAGTACTATTGAACAAATGCCAGAGTCTAAGATCACCAACAGAAGCGAATCATCCAAGTCAAGTAGCTCTCCTCTCTATCTCCCTTTCCTAGTGATCAACTTTACTATTACTTTAGAAATAATATTTATCACGATCTAGCACACTCATAGATGCAATATGAAAAAAATGGAAGCAGTTACTGAGGAATAATACACGCAAATCAGCACAAAACAAAATCTGGTGGGGACAAATCAAACTTGCAATTCGAAAAATACTGTCCCTCCTGTACATGCCGGGCAGCGCTGGGACCCATTTTAGGTACTCTACTACTACAATCAAGAATAAAGAAAAGAAGACTTGCTGATTTTCTCTTGAACATAACACGAAAATATACTACTATTTCTGACTTGGAGACCAAAGGAGTATTTCCCTGGATAAATGAATGAAATCAAAAAGTTGCTGATGGCCCGCACCCATAAACTCAAGGCAAAGTATCAACGATGCCCAAATCAGGATGGGAGGTTCCCGAAGTGTGTACCAGGAAGTGTATGAACCTCATGCTCCAACACCTTCAGTGCCCCTGATGAGCACAGTTCGTTCTGTAGGCCATTGCATGGTAAATATATCAGTGGTGCCATTCACTGCCATTCTTTCATGCTCGATTGTAGCGCGAAGACACATCAAAACATGGGCCATATATGCAGAATAGAAGCGGCGGATCCAAGCTGGGCCACTGTTACCGTTTGAGAAGTAAGCTTGATATTAAGCAGGAAGGTCGTCTGCGCTGTCCAGGGCTGTCAAGAATTGGTGATCTCGGAGAAAGCCGAGTTGAAGAACTGTATAGCCGCAAAGGTTTTTTGTAGTTCCCTACATGTTTACCTAGACCTAACCGCTACCTTGTTGAATATTCACACATTCTATCATCGAACTGATATCACTCTATATCCCTGAAGATCATCATTTTGCGACATAAACACGTTCCGGTTTGCCACGGTAACCATGGCTGTTGCAGGGATGGAGTTTGCGATGGAGGGCGGTCAAGCTCAAGATCAAGTTCGCAACTCGAAAAGTCAATAATTCATGTTCGGTTCGATGGTGCGCGTCCCCTGTGGAGGGTTAAAACCTGTCAATCATCAAATTTCTCATTCGTTTGCATCGATACCTTTGCCGGAATTGGCATGGAAGGTGGGATGGCTGGATCACGGAATGGGATGGTTAGGATGGTTGGATCTTCGGCTGAGAGTTCTATTGGCCAGGATGTTGTCTGCAAGCATAGGAAGGTCAATTCCAAGGCTTGGGTTTTGGGTTTAAGTGGCGGTCAAGTCACTTGGGATATTAATGGCGGTCAAGTCATTGGGTTTAAGTGGCGGTCAAGTCACTGTTTTATTGGATTCAATAGTGGTCAAGCTGTTGAAGAGTATTTTTTGAATGCCAGTCAAGGTATTTGGTTATTGCAGTGATGGTCAAGTCACGGCAGATGGGAGATTTTATTGTTGGTTTGGGTTATTGGTTGCAGGGGAAGCAGGCAAGGTTTATTGTTTGTTTTATTGTTTGTATTTGAGGTTGGAGTGCTTTCTCCTTCGCTCAAGGGGAAGTGTCAAGAATTGGTGATCTCGGAGAAAGCCGAGTTGAAGAACTGTATAGCCGCAAAGGTTTTTGGTAGTTCCCTACGTGTTTACCTAGACCTAACCGCTACCTGGTTGAATATTCACACATTCTATCATTGAACTGATATCACTCTATATCCCTGAAGATCATCATTTTGCGACAAGGACCTGCGACTGGGACATGTCTTGAACAACAGCCAGGATCTGTAGGAATAAGCTTAGGAAACAGAGTATACTAGGATGCAGAAGCAAACGAACATCATTACGAATAGAACCGATCCGAATCTGATTTAGAGTGTATGCCTTGGAAGCGGACCGCTAAAACAGTGTCGGCGAGCCGTCCAGCATGGCCATCGACTTCCTCCCCTTCTTTTCGGAGGAGCATAGCAATACCCAAGGCCGGAGAAGTGCCTGCCAGTACCTCAGTTATCTTGCGACCTTATAAGTGAACTAAAACCTACCGGAGCTGAAACCGTCGAGCTCGTAAGACCATTCTAGCTGCCTCTCACGGATCTTTCTGACATAAAACTCCGAGAGACGATGAAGGTTTCCAGATATTGGTGCCCTAGCTGTATCGTGAACTCCATATATGGGATAGGAAGTTGCCACCTTCTGGAGAATGAGAACACCTCCCCCAGCACCATGCATAATAAACACAGGTTTTCCCTTCGTGACGTGATCAAGGCGAACACGAAATGTTTGAATTTCAGCACAGATTTTATGGTCTGGAGATGATAATGATGCCGGCAATAATAGTGGGGAAATTTAGGAGAAACCTACTTCTTACCCTGCATTAATTTTGGTTTGTTAGATCTATGCAGATGTCTTATGCATGGTCAACTCTTTACAGCCCCTTTACTGGTGTGCACATGACAAGATTCTTGAATACTTTTAGTAGACATAATGAATTGGCTAAATTCAAAAGTTTGAATATATAGAGATCTTCTCTTATAATATCAATACATGATCAACCACGCAACAGCACCACCGCGCATCCCCACTTGTTATTAATAATTTTATCAACAAGTTACTGATCATCTCAAATTTATCTAATCATCGCAAACTAATGGGCTTTAGACAAATTTGTTTCTACAGGAAAAATGCTAAGTACAGCAGAACACTTCATAAAGGTCTGTGCAAGAGAAAACATAACGACTCTGAAAGTATTTCCAACATGAGAACGAGACATACAAAAAAGGAAGAGGCTCACAATTTCCAATAGACTCAGCCATGGCTTTGACATCTGCCACCACTTCTCTAAACTTAGCTTCTCCAGCTGGTTCCAGCAGTTGATAATTCCATCGCTCCTTAGGCGCTACTTCATTGACAGTCATGGGATCAGGGAGGATCGAAGGGGGCAAAAGAGCGCGAGTTTCTATTATGTACTCGTAGACTGAAAAACGAGTGCCTAGCGCACTAATCCCAAACAGCTTTGGGAGAGGAAGGCTTGCGCTCCTGAAGTCGCGGAACTTCCGACGCATCTGATCATCCGCTTCAGCTCGTGTCGAATCTTTCTCGAAGTGGTTGAAAGGCTTGACTTCGATGAAAAGAACCGGCACTTTTCTCTTCATAATGATGTAGACTACCGTAAAGTCGACGGAACCAGGTGTGATAGGGCCTTTGAATTGGGGAGCCACTTGAAAATGTTCAATGTGAGGAAATAGATCGATTAATAGAGTATTATAAGGTCCATAGTATTCGCTCTCGTCGGTCGTGAAGCGGTTCACCAGTTCAAACTGCTCCAAAATAGTTTCTGACCAAGTCATCCTTCATCACACTTGTCAGTTTGAATATCATATAAAAAAAATAATTACATACTTACTTGTCGGATGGGGATGAAGGGAGCTTTGCTAAAGTGGATGAAATAAATGCTGCAGCGTCTGAAAGACTCGAGTGTGGTCCAGAATTTGACCTCAGACATGATGGTATAACCGACCCTGGGCGCTCAAAGGGTGGGGTATTCCTTATCCGGAATACCCCCGCCGCTCCTTGTCACGTGCGAGCGTCTTCGAAACGCGTCGCCAACTTTGGGGTGACCTTAAAAACGCAGACTGAAATGGGCGCTTGCTGAGCTATTTGGGCTCTGGGTCGATTGAAGTAAGAGGTTTAGTTCCGCACGTTCACTTCTCGAGATTTAATTGAAGTCTTGAAGTGCATATTTTCTTATCAATGGTCAGAATTGGGAGTTTAATCGCGTTATCCACAGATTATTGCAGACGCTACGTTTGGTCTAGAACATGTTCAATATTCTTACAAGAATTTCCATTCAATGTATGGATATTTTAGGCTCGAATACCAAAGTTTTAATCTTTCTCTGGAAGTGCTGTTGATTAGCAGAGCCTATGCTGTCTCAGGTGGGAAGCGACCCATAGGGCTAGGCTTGGTAGTCCTTCTTGCTGAATACTGTGGTTTGACATTGTAAGCACTTGTGTCTCGGAAATGCTAAGATAATTCTTAAAAGTGATACAGGCTGGTGCCACCTTAGGAACCAATACGAACTCGGGTTTATACAAGATACTATAAGCTTCATGATTTCAAATCCGATCAGAACACACATTGGCATTTGAATGGAGGTATTAAATCCAATTTGATTACAAGGCATTTGATACTGAAGAAATACAGAATCCGCTACCGATATTGTTGTCCTAGTTATAGATGCAGCCGTGATGGCAATCACTGCCTATTTTACTTGGGAAACAAGCAAGAAACTGCTTGGAAACAATAGGACATCTTTGACTGTGGTCTTCATTAAAAAAAGGTTGTATCCAATTATTTCTATACCTTCACAATATTGACAAATGATAGAGGTCCTTCGGTTTCTGTCAGTCCTCCTACATGATTCAATGACTACTGTGGAAAGGGTGCCTTCATCAGTAAAACGTTCCACATGCACTAAACTCCCCATAGTGTTAGGTAGCACTAGGTAATGGTGGATTCGCTAATCGAAGCTAGGAGTCGGTATATAGACTATATGCCACCGCCTATCTCTCCCAGCACAGGCGTTAAAACGGATTTTGTGTCAACTTTCCTGATGTTGCTGTAGTATCATATTCATTTAATCCCTACTAGTAGAAGGCAGCATAAATTCCAAGGTATGCTTTCTTTTGATACCTGCACGTTTCATAATTATTGACGTATATAAAACAGGTCCTGAATGTAAATCATGCTCTTAACTGTCTTATCCCTATGCTGAATCCACTTTTACTGTAGCCATTGCTGGCCGGGATTGACACCCCGCTCGAAGCTGCGTGAGTCGGACTGTCGAGGTCTTCACTCTCCGATGATTTTTCTAACTGATGATCTATATCGGTAATTTTTAGTGTATTCTCCATTCTTCTCTGTCGATTTATGCTCTAGCTTCGTAAGTTCAACGAACATAGCGAGACAGTGGAATTTGATGACACACCAACATAGCCGGGTAGCCGTAAATATCTTAATCGCCTAAACGAGAGTGTCTTTGAGGAATTTGGCAACATTCTGGATAGAAAAATGGAACGTACGGAAGCAAAGATGAACAGGTATTGGATATTGGTCATCGCACCGAACTTCGTATCACGGCCGAAGAATTTCTATGGGCTATAAATGATATTTCAACTACATCCAGTTCTCAGGGAAGATAAATGGTAAGCATCAATCTTTTTGGACTAATTATTAATTCCGATTTGGATAGACCTAGTATATTCAATGGAGTAGAGTTTCAAGAAATTCAAGAAAATTCATATTTAAATCTCCTTCATGTAATTTTACATAATATTCCCGAGGAGAAAGAGAAGAAGTTGCAATTATCACTGTCTCGCCGCTATTATTCATATACGACACCTTATCCATCCATTTTACTAAGGGACTTCGAGAAGGATTCGAATTGTACCCGGACTCGATCAATATATCACAGGACACCCTACACTCTTCGAACAAATCTTCTCTCACTAGCGATATGATATGACCCCATCAGGATGAGTATTCCCACCGCAATCTTTAGGAAAGTACAAGATCGAGAGTTGCAACGGATTGAAAGCGATCATGATGAGATAAAATCACGATCCAGGTAGCGGTGAAGAGTGTAGCAACAGTTTCAAAGAGACCATCGGGCACACAGATCAAGGTACAAAAGAAAACAGAAGTGTCGTTCTTGAGAATTGTAAGCTATCGTCTATGGTGGCCATAATAGAACGTTCAATCAATCTTGTGAGTAGCGTTCTTCTTTCTGAGGCGATAATGCTTGTGCTTGAGCAGACATGGCCTATGCTGATGTCGTCCACATCTAACGTCGAGTAGGTGAACAGTTCTGTTGAGCTCGAACTTGATGAAGAACAAGAACTTCATGGCAGCGATATTGTAGTGCATTCCCGTCCTTCTTGTGATCGTTTTGATTCTGATATTCAGAGATGCAGAGTAGTTATACGCGTGAAATTGTGTCCAACGAGGACGAATGTTGTGGGATGTTCTGGTGAAGACACAGGTACAGGAGGAATAGCTGAGGAATAATTGAAGTTCTTCAGCCGGATCATCCGGTAGGAAGTTCGGATATGGCAAGCAGGGACGTGAACCGTATAAACTAAGTAGGTTGATCAGAAAGACGAAGGGTAGCGGCCGGACGAGATGAACAATGCACGCCTAGCGAGATACTGGGAGCTGGTGACGATCGTAGGCTGCAATAATACACATCTTAATAAGAAACAACGCATCTCCTTGGCTATGAAAGAGCTCACCTTTATTTATTCCACCTTCACCCACATCTCCATCCAAAACGACTGTCTCCGGTCATTGTGCATCGCGACTCCTGACGTGCCAGCATCACAGACATATCCGAGACGAAGTTGCTGACATCTGCTCTGCTATAGCATGTTGTGGTAGCCAACGAGGCGCATTCGCACCAGGATGGGTGCGACTCGTGCGAGATGGGTGTCGAATGGGTGTTCGTCTTGCGCCTCAACGAGATGACATTAAGCTTGACGCTATGATCTATTCCTATTGATATATCGCTGGCAGCTCGATTAGATACACAAAGAGATGTGAGAGTTTGACGAGGATGCTTGAGACGAGCGGCGGGTTGCTGCTTAGCGTGATGCTTACGTAAGCAGAGTGCGTCTACCTTTCACTACTTACGTTCAGAGCGCACCGCAGCCACATGCTACCTAAGCGGTCACGTATCCCTCTGTATCATAGAGGCAGGTCTCGTGCCTACCGTAGTATGCGGAATGGAATAGGAAATACTTTGCGGGATAAATAGTGACAGGCGTTGGACATAAATAACCCCATATAGCCGGTTGGGTGCTGTAAATCCGCGGATCCTACCATGGCGTCATTGCGGGGTGTCGAAAGACTTGGCGTTTAACAGCGAGAAGCAGAGCAGCCAACGATGGAAGCACCGCAGCCTGGTCTAATAGCACCGTACAAAACCACACGAAGAGCTATGGTGAACTATAAGAACAGACCGCATGAGATTAAACACGCAACAGTGCATTAAATTGATAATACAAGGCGGCAACACACAGCAGCGCATTCAGCTATGGTACAAGACGGCAACACGCACTGCAGCGTATTCAGCCATGGAAAAGGACAGTCCCGGTGGGCAACACACAATGGTGCATTCAGCTCAGGAGGAGAAGGGCGAAGGAGAAGGAAGGAAGATATGGTTTGTGAAGCGGAGAAGAATGACCAACGGAGATGGTGAGAGTTGGGAGAGGGAAGCTGTCGCATGGTCAAGATGATGTTGTGGGGGGGAGGAGGCATCAGTGGGACTGAGGGATGGTGTAATGCAACTGAAGTCAAGCTGAAGTACTGAGTTATCAGGTGGTTGCCTTTTCCGGTAATCAACCAGCATCTCCCGTCGTATCCTCCACACCTTCATGAGCACCAGCATTGTATGTACTTACTTTCTCTTATTTTCGCTAAAATTCTGTAACATATCAGGTGCGTTTTCCAGTTGATTAACTTAACGCTCCTCGGACTTCTCCAAATTGGTATGATTTCACCATCATAACCCTACTTGGCACTGATCCTAGATCTCACAATAACTCGATGTTATGTTCGGTTCAGCTCTACATATCACCTGCCCATTGATGAATCCAGAT
>KN837381.1:33098-77979 GCA_000827215.1 Sphaerobolus stellatus SS14 | reverse complement strand
TGCTGGGTATATAAGGAGAGGTAAAAGGCAGCGTAAGGAACGAAGCCCACCCAAAATAAAAGGTCACTTTCCTAAAAAGGGCAGATTCGTAGAATGTTTAGGATATGAGTTATACTACTACTTCGAGGAGCTATATACTCGGAAGTATGATGAGGCGACCCAGATGGCTGATCACATTGCTGTCATGCTGGATCTCGGCTCCCAGATGTTCATATTGCTCGGGCGCTCATTCTCTCACTCCCACGTACCCCTTCTTGGGATGTCATCAAGATCCAGCTATTTTCCTTGGAGAAAACCAAGTTCAAATCATCTCATGTTGCATCCATGCTTATCGCTGAAGCCAATCGTCGAGCTCGTGAGAAGACCAGTGAAACGGCCTTGCTTGCTACACGTCGGCAATCTGGCAAGGGAAGAGGTGGTGGCAATAAGAAGAAGTGTGAGCCGAAGAACGATGATGAATGTCGCTATTGCCACAAGCTAGGCCACTGGATTAACAAATGTCTTAAATGGGAAGCCGATGAGAAGAAGAAGAGCAATGAGCAAGCAAATCTTACTGTCTCAAGCCTCAAGGATCTCAGCGACCGTGTTGTTGGACAGGTTCACATGACTGGAGGTGTGTCAAGCTCGAGCCAGCTATTATTAGACTGCACTGCGAGTTGCCACATGTTCCGTGACCGTCATTTCTTTACATCCTACACCCCAGTCTCTGGCGAATCCATTGAAGTCGGAGACGCTCGCAAGGTTTCTGTTGCAGGCTGCGGAACTGTCAAGTTTCGGAGCCTATTGCCCGGGGGTTATCGTAACGTTACTTTAACCTCGGTGCTTCATACTCCTATACTGGCTGCAAATCTTGTTAGTCTGGGCTCTTTGCATATGTTGGGTGTGTCAGCTAATACGATCAAGGGTGGTATTGCGGTTCAGTTCAGTGGGGATGAGCTTTTCCATGCAAATCTCACCGGTAGTACCGGTACCATGTATTCTATCAAATCCGCACCAATGTCAGTCAATTCTGCCTATGCTGCTGTTGCAAATGGGAGTCTCCGTCTGTGGCATCGTCGTTTGGGACACATTGGACTTACTGGTATCCGGGAAATGCACAAGAAGAAGATGGTTGATGGTTTGGACATTTCAGATCTAAATGCATTCGACTTTGTTTGCGAGGGCTGTGCTCTCAGCAAATCTCATCGCCTACCATTCCCCAAAATTAGCTCTTCTAAATATAAGAAGATGGACTTGATCGCTGTTGACCTAACTGGGCCTATGTCTGTCCCCACCTGGAGTGGAAACAAGTACGCCCTTGCTGTGATTGAAGCCAGCCGTCATTATCCTATTTGACATCTATTAAAGTCAAAGGATGAAGTTGCTGCTGCTCTTATTGAGATCATTGCCATGCTGGAATGACAATCAGGCAAGAAGCTGAAGAAGATCAGGGTCGACAACGGATCAGAGTTCTTAAATAATCTAGTCAACGACTTCTGTCAGAAGAATGGGATTCTTATTGAAACCACTATTCCCTACACCCCTGAGCAGAATGGCATTGTTGAGCAGTGGATTGCTATTTTCTTTGACATGGTGAGGTGCATGCTGCATGCTGCCAAAATGGATCTTTGATATTGGGGAGAAGCCTTCCTATATGCTGTCTATATTCAGAGCTGTGCTTCTACTTCAGCCTTAGATGGAATCACGCCGTCGGAAGCCTGGTCTGGTTCGAAACCAGACATTTCACATTTGCGAATTTTCGGCTCTGTCTGTTATACAAATATTCTGAAGAAACTACGGAGCGGTAAATTACAAGAGACTTCTATCAAATGCTGTCTACTTGGATGGTGGACTGATGAGTCAAAAGGTTACAGACTTGAAGAGATTGAATCTGGTAAGCTAATTGTGGCTCAGGACATTTGGTTTGTGGAGGATGACAGTCCATCGGATTTGGCTGTTATTGAGACTCGAGGTGTTGCACCGACAGGTGACCAATTGGATTCTTTAGTTCCAGATGAGCGAGTGGGAGCTATAATTAGCCCGCCAGCTACTCAACCTGCAATTAATCCATCTGTGGTGAACGACCCAACTCCTGAAATACCAGCTCCAGTGAACGAAGCTCCCGAGGCTCCTATTGCTCCAACCTAGCCATCGCAAGTTGAAGATACTGCCGATGAACGCCTTCCTAGATCATGCCAGCCGCCAGCTTGTTATGCTGGTGGGGCTACGGATCGAGAGGTCACTGCCGTTCTTCGAAAAGGGAGAATTAAGCATCAGGCTTATATCACTGTCAATGGTGAACCAGAAACTTACCAGGAAGTCTTGAATTCACCTAACTCGAAGCAGTGGGAGAATGCGATGTTGACTGAGTATGCAACTTTACAAAAAGCCGGCACCTTTAAATGGGTTAAAGAATTACCTAAAGGAAAATCAGCAGTCGGCAGTCGGTTCATGTTTCGGGAGAAGCGAGATGCAGAAGGAAGACTTACCAAATATAAAGCTCGCATTGTCACTAAAGGCTTCTTGCAGGTTCCTGATGATGATTTCAATGAAGACAATATTTATGCTTCGGTTGCCAAATACCCTACACTATGGACCTTTCTTGCCATTGTTGCACATGAGGATCTAGAGCTTCACCAAATAGATGTAGTTGGAGCTTACCTTCATGGCGAGTTGGAAGAAGAAATTTATATGCAGGTCCCGGAAGGTATTAATGCGGAGGGGAAGGAAGGGTGGTATTGGCGACTGCTGAAAGCGCTATATGGTTTGAAGCAGGCCGGCCAACAATGGAAGACGAAACTTGATGAGGTTTTGCAGGGTCTTGAATTTGAAAAGAGCGCCGCTGATGAATGTCTCTTCATTCTTCGGGACAACGAAAGCGAAATTGTGTTGATGGTATTGGTCTATGTTGATGATATGGGTGTTGCCGGTAAATCTCTTGCAAAAATTCGAGAATTCAAGAACAACTTACGGAAATATTTCGAAATCACGGATCTTGGTGAAATGAAATTCATGTTAGGAATCGCCATTGATCGGGACCATGAATCACGTACCATATCACTAAGCCAGACCGGGTACATCCACAAGATGCTCGAACGTTTTGGCATGTCGGACTGCGCTTTGCAAGTCACACCTTTACCTGTCAAACACAACCTTTCAAGCTCACAATCTCCTAGCAATGATGAGGAGAGAAAAACTTACCTAGCCTATGCGAAAGGGCTTCGTTATCTTGAGATGGTGGGATCGTTGATTTTTGCAACTCATACTCGACCCGATATTCAGTTTGCGGTATGTCTTGTTTCCCAATTTGGCAGAAATCCAGGAATACCACATTTTCAAGCTGTAAAACATATCTTATGTTATCTAAAAGGAACCGCGCATTTCAAGTTGAAGTTAGGACATACTGGCAAAGGCGCCATCGACCTTGTTGGATGGGCTGACTCCAATTGGGCTCAGAGTCCAGATGACCGTCGTTCCATCGGTGGGTTCATATTTGAAATAGCTGGCGGCTCAGTGTGCTGGTCATCTAAGAAACAGTCGACTGTTGCACTATCGACTGTAGAAGCCGAGTACATGACCGCATCCAAAGCTACACAGGAGGTGATATGGCTACGGACCTTACTGGAAGACCTAGGTCACCCACAAGTATCAGCGACAACGTTGCATGCAGATAATCAAGGATGCATTGCACTTACTAGAAATCCAGTAAACCATTCAAGGGCCAAGCATATTGATATTCACCACCACTTCATTCGCGAACGTATCGCACAAGCCGAGATCGCGCTCAAGTATTGCTCAGCCAATGACATGTTGGCTGACATTTTCACCAAGGCTCTTCCGAGGGATAAGTTTGAATGCTTCAGGGAAGCTATTGGAGTAGGACCTTGACTGGAGATAGTTGCTTAAGGATCTCACTGAGTGGGAGTGTCGAAATATTAAGGTATTGGGTACAGCGAGACCCTTCGCGCACCGCTGACTAATACGTGTTTTTGCTTCCGCTGGTGTTCACTCTTTTGCTCGTGAACACCAGGTACGCTCAATATATCTTGCTACTTTCTTTGTATTTACGTTACTTATACAATCACTCTTTTGCTTGTGAACACCAGGTTTCCTTCTCGCCAATTCACTGCGCCCTCGCTACCTACTTATTGCGAGGCTCGTTTGTCAAAAGCCTGTAAAAACGCGGACCGTTGGGACTATTTGGACTAACGGCAACACTATACATATCCGCGCATTTTACTTTACTCAATCAATAACTCTCCAGGAATCAGCCATCAAGTAGCTGTCGCACAAATGCTGGGAGCTCTGTCAAAGCGCGGCTGGTGACATATGGAAAGGACGGATCGATTTCAAGTTGCGAACCATAACGGATCGCTACGTACATAGTCAACTCCCTGCCAGCCAATTACGTGATCCTGCTCAAAGGATGTGACGCAAAGATAGGCGCACGAACCGCTTGGCAGCCGAAGGTCATAAGAATAGCCCGACAGACAAGCGCGGGCTCTGCGTTTGATTCCCATACTCTTCAAACGACAATTGTTACGCCTCATTCGTTCTCTAGAAGATGTATATTCGCTCACCATTCCCGCCACTGCCGCCTTTACCGGACACAAACTGTTATAACTTCCTCTTCCGAACACCAGACAGGCTAGCTCTCGAGGACTATGTGATGTATATCGATGCTGTCACTGGCCGCAAAGTGACCAGATACCAGTTTATAGAGAGGATATACGATTGTATGACGGCTTTGGGAACAAGCCAGGATAAAGGAGGCCTCGGATTAGGGAATGACTGTGTGGTGGGAATATTGAGCGATAATTGCATAGTGCGCCTTCCACTACTACAATGTAATAGATGCTAATGATTTGGTCATAGGACTACTGTACCCTTATCCATGCCTTGTTAGGTTTAACAGCACCATTTGCGCTCTTCTCATCCTACGCAACTCCACATGAACTCAAGCATTTCCTAAATCGCTCGAAGTCCACGCACATGTTCGTCCATGCAGACCTTCTCGAGAAATTCCTGTCTGTCGCACGAGAGGAAGACTTTCCATTCGAGAACATTTTTGTTCTAGATGGAAAGGTTACATCTGGTCTAAAGTTCAGAAGTTTGGACAATATGATCACGGAGGTCCGTAGAAATCAGTTACCGAAGGAACCTGTTCGAGCTGCTGGGAAGGATACTCTCGCATATCTTGTATTTTCTAGTGGAACGTCAGGACTTCCCAAAGGTTCGTCATAGTCTATTGTTTCGCCTAATATCTTCCAACATCTTCATCTTCAATATAGCCGTCATGATTTCGCATGGAAATCTGATTGCATCTATGTTTCAAACTATGATTATGATGATGGAAGTTGCAAAAGTGAAGGTCAGTTGCATGTCGCAATTTTTATGCCACTCTTCATTAACCTTCTACATTCTACATGCGTCATAGCCTCCACCTCCAGATTTCCACCCTGTTACCTTGGGCTTTTTGCCGATATATCATAGCTATGGTCTGCATGGTCTCTGCTTAAGGCCTCCTTTAAGGCCTTCGACAATCGTCATATTTCCGAGGTGGGACTTGGATTTGGTCCTGAGCTCTATCCCTAAGTATAGTTGTGACCCATTCTGTCTTTACCCGTACTGAAGACACTGGGATTCCAGGTATCGTATCACTACGCTCCTTGCCATTCCTTCAGTCATCCATACTCTCCTTTCTTCACCAAAGTTTGCCAATACAGACTTATCATCTGTTGTTGCAATTTTGAGTGGTGCTGCTTACCTTCCGCCTTCTCTACAACGCAAGATAGGGAATGTTGTCAAGACAGCTTCGTTAAGTGAAGGTACTGTTACCTTTACGTTGCAAACGTCGAGTTTATATTTAACGATGTTTAGGATATGGAATGTCTGAAGCTGTAAGCTTTGGCTTCTTCTGCCAGTGGGGATTCGTGATTTTAACATCTCGTCTTCTAGACTCTAAGTGTGGTGGGGAACCTCCCGACGGAAGGACTAATGAAAGGGATAGTTGAATACGATCCTACTGCTACAGGCACGTGCATATTGAAATTAAAAATTAATGCAGCTCCATGTTTCTTCCAATATAGGAATTCTTTTTCCCGGGGTTGAAGCGGTTATCCTTCGTCCAGATGGAACACACTGCTTACCTGATGAACCCGGTGACTTGTACGTGAAAGGAACGAACGTAGCTCTTGGTGAGGACTCCAGACTTGCCGTCAATTGTGATTGATGGTTTTTAGGGTATTGGAACGATTCCGAGGCAACGAAATCCACATTTATTGCCAATGGATGGCTAAAAACAGGGGACCGCTTTCGAGTGACCTCGAAGGGAATGTTCTATTTCGAGGACCGTGAAAAGGTAATGGATATCGTTTCCTCGTCTTCTGTACTATTCTTAAATTAAATCCAGGATACCCTCAAAGTGTCTGGACTGCAAGTTTCTCCTGCTGAGATTGAAACAACCATCCTCGCGGAACCATCGAACATTATATCCGACGTCGCCGTCTCAGGTGTACAGCTTCCTACTGCACGGACATCGGATGACAAGGCCCCACGCGCATGGATCGTCTTGACGGAAAGGGGAAAGAAATTAAGCGAAGATCAAGCGAAAACAATCGTGGCTGATTGGGTTAAAAAATGCCTCAGTAAATATAAATGGTTGAGGGGCGGTGTAGAGATCGTCGACGAGATTCCTAAGAATCCCACTGGTAAGTCTCATAATACAGGGACCTTGCGTGCATTTATTTTTTGACAGGCAAGGTTCTAAGGCGCGTGTTGGTGGACACCTTTGAAGCGAAAAATGGGAAAAGCAAACTTTAAGATCATGATGAATCTCCAAAGGTGTATTTATGGCCTTTATAATTATTTGACAGACTCATTGTATGAAACGCGTGATTATACTACTTCGTTCAGTGATGATTAATGTGACCGCAAAAAAAGAGACAAATGATAATGGTATGCCATTGTTGTCATCGCTATGTTACAAGACACGGAGCGAGCAGCGAGAAAAAGGGCAACGTGAATGAAAACTAGTAGAGACTGGAAAAAGGGAAAATAAGATATGGAAAGAAATAAAGAGATGTGAAAGAAAGAGAACATATGGAAAAGGACGGTATACGAATAAAGGCACGTCAGTGGCACAACGAACAAGAGCAGTCGAGTGGCACACGAACAAAAGAAGTCGTGGGGTATATTAGATCAGTAGAAATCCGCTTCTTAACATTTGGTGTTTGAAAACGCTCTCTTGCATTTAGCACCTCTCATTGCGCGGCACTAGCGGTCCCTGCCATCGGAAGACTCCTGAGATCTTGAGATAACCCTTTTTGAGTCTCTGCGTCTAGAAGTTGTCATGCTTCTTCCGCTGGGATGTTAAGTGAAACTTGGAGGCTCATGAACTTTAGAGTTGCGGCTTCTAAGAGGCGTCGAATCTGCAGGCCCCAGCGCGACGGACGGTGCATATTGATC
The DNA here is from genome assembly GCA_000827215.1 of Sphaerobolus stellatus SS14. NCBI lineage: Eukaryota > Fungi > Basidiomycota > Agaricomycetes > Geastrales > Sphaerobolaceae > Sphaerobolus > Sphaerobolus stellatus. The sequence goes on along the minus strand of KN837381.1, from coordinate 70,533 downwards.
ATTGGATTGACCGGTCAGGAAGTCCATGAAGAAAAATTGTGAGAAGTCCATTGCCTCTTGATTCACTGGGAGTGCACCATCCACTGAATTGCGTTGATTAGAACACTAGGAGCCCCAGCAACAGAAATGTTTGTAGTTGAAGCGGGCTCGATCACTGCTCTAAATCCTTCAAGTTGCGGGAGAGAGCTGGGAAATACATTGCTAGGATCCAACTCGGGGCGTGAATGTTCTGGAAGGAGTCGAATGAGTGAGGGTACACTATCGTTGAGCCCGGTTTTCCTTTTCTTCGCCACATAGCTCCCGATTTTATCACAAATCGGTTCCGGCGCGGCTTGCGGATAACTCTGGGCGGATATTGCAAATGGTTGTCGATTCTGCTGTTGCGGCATGTCTGCTTGTGGAGTAGGAGGGACGCTGTCGATGAGACGATAAGGAGATTGCTGATCAACTGGGTATTGAACAAACATTCTCGCAGGATTTGCTGGACTGGAAGTATACGTTTGTGCGAATGGGTTTGAAGGCTGGGTGATTGAAGGTGTTAGTCGACAGTCCGATGTAATTCTGCCCATTCAACCATGGCTCTTGCCTAGCCTTGACTGAAGAAGCTGGCAACTCTGCTGACTGCAATAGACGTTGTTAGGCCTTTTCAAGGTCGAGGCTCGACATGCTGCCCTGTTGAGAAGAATTCATAGACGGGACTGGATACGTGGAAGGCATCTTGAAAGACCATTCGAACGGTCTAGCCGGGGCGTTGCCCGTGAACTCAAATGCGGAGGGTCCCGCGACTCCTAGAATCGGGTTCATGAGTATCGCGGGAGTAGCTCCTGCATGGGCACTAGAACCCGATGGTTCAGGAATGGGAAATATATGTGTATGGGTTGAAGAGGATGAGCGTTGACGCTGTCTCCGAGACACAAAGCAGGACAGTAAGTTGTAGGCTAACTCTGATATAATCATTACTCGCGTATTACACTTGGTGTATGGTAGCAATGGCCGAGCTTGAACACATTGCTGACTGATCTCGGTCATATTTATGTGTGCCTAGGTCGGTTCCTTCGTTCCGGCGCAGCCTTATTAATACACATCGCATTTAGATTTTAGCCATTACATCGGAAAAATACAGTGGCGGCTTCGCTCAACTCTTGAGTTATATAATTTAGGATTAGACACCAAACTTGTCACAGACACATATACTATTATTTAATATACCATAACTGCCTTAGTATTTACCTTCTATAAGCATGAAATACTTATGAAAGTTGCCAGCAAAGCCTGACACGATCATATCACAACGCTACTCAGGGCTGAATCAGCCAGAAGCAACCTTTGAGCAACCCTTGCAGCGAAATCTACTCGGATAAACGAAAAGAGCCGAATGGTCCATGCGAGTTCATGTGGCTCGACCGTGAAATACAAGGCGGAAAACGGCTAGTAGGCCCTACCGCTATGCTCTCTGTCACCTTCTGTCAGTAACCTCTGAGCTCCTCTGAGTCACTCAAGCTGGAATTAATAGCTATATATAGGGTGTCCACAGTCCTAGTCGACTGTAACCTATTCCGAGTGCCTCGAAAAATTGTTATTCTCATAATTAAGATATCTAGAAAGAGTATATCTATATTAGTTTTTATTATCTTAGCATGCATTTGCTAACAATTTAGCGAGTAACATAGATTCAAAAGATGCAAAATAAATAAATGAATACAGAGAAGTCCGTTATAGGTCGCCATACTGCATGTAATAATTTATACAAACTCAAGAAGTAATAAAACATGAAAAGTATCAGAGAATCCCAGCAAAAGACAGTCATCATCTTAAGGTTAGAAGCTTTTAATACTCTACTCAACGCCCATCTCTCGCATGCGTGAATATATTCTGGAGATATCACGACGCATAACCTCTATCCACGCAGGATTGTCCCAATAATGCCAATGTACCAAATCAGGATATTTCTTTACTAAACCTAGGTATGTATCATGATTGGGTTGTAAAGAGCGAGATTTCCTGACCTCCGACCAAACATGAAACTCCATGCGTTTCGCGGGATCCTCCGAGTCTACCCGGGACTCGATTATCTGGATTAGCGTTTTGGAGATAGAGAAGCCAAGGTCTGGTTTCTCAATGATGAATTTTCGGAGGTTGGGTAACGTTTGGTTCGTATCAGGTCGTGGAAGAAAAATTGATCGCAGAAATTCTTTCGTTGGGATAGCACGAGCTATGACCAAAGTTCGAAGCTCGATTAGTGATGAAAGCATATCACGAGGATATTCATCAAAATCGAACGCTTCCAGCCTTAGTTCCTGAAGTGCCGGTGTCTTCGATAATATGGCTTGGACACAATCAGATCTCCCCATATTTCCCACGAGAACAAGAGAACGTAAGAGAGGTGCCTCCAAACATTGCCCAAATGAGATATAAGCCTCTTCCGGGGTAGTATCAAGAAATAGTGATTGAAGCAGGGGTAGGTTTAAAGGCGTGGAAAATACGGGGAAACCATCATCCCCTGGCAGAACCGTCAGGGAGAGGACTTCTAGATTTTGAGGCACGGAAATCCACCGTTCTATATGTTCTAGATCCTCTAAATGAGCAAAAATAGAAACATGAGTGAGATCCCGATATATATTAAGACCAAGAAACTGGCAAGGTCTCCGAAATCCATCCGTTATATAACGTCGCAACCGAGGCGCTTCGATGGAACCGTTGATCGGCAGGGGAAGGTCGGGACCTGTTCCAGAAATCAAGAGATGCTCCAAGCGAGGAAAAAGTGTGGTAGTATCCGATGGAAATAAATCAGCTAGGAGACCATGATACGCGTCGAAGTCTAATACCTGATTTATGGCCAACATACGGATTCGATGAAATTCCTGGCGCATGATAATAACGATTTGGAGAATTTCGTCAGTGGTTGGGATACGGATGCTTCTAGTGGATCGCGTATTTCTTCGCGATCTCGCTATTCCGCCTTGTTCTTCATCGGCCACCTCTACTACCCTTGGTAAGCCATACATAAACTTTATTTCGAGATCTCGCTCCTTGGAGCGATCTAAAAGAATTTTGAGCCTTTGAGGGTCCCGAGAAAAGTCTCGATATCTATTTCTAGATGGCTCCAGAGATTCGAGGAGCATAATATACTCTGGCGCCATGCACGACAGACAGACATTAATCTTGTCCGAGCAGCACGACATGTAGGAGATACGAATGTGCCCGATCTACACATTGGAATATCTGAAGTATCCATCTCGACGCCTGGATAAATTTCTGGAAGCCTGTCTGGTCCATCGAACAGAGGCAGACATTCTTGAAATATTTTTTCGAGGAGTTCGGTAGGTAACCTTGTAGCACCAGTCATGGCTATCGAGCTTTATCGAAATACAAGAAAATGTCAATTAACATGAGCTTCAGAAGGTATAGTATTCACCTTTATCTTTCAGAGTGGTGAGAGTGGGAAAAGGACTGTCAGTTATGACATCAGGCCGCTGGCGAATGATTTGGAACTGAGCTTGAAATTTCTGAAGTTGGATAGGTAGATATACTGCTTTCCCCACCATCATCACATTTAGGTAGTATGCTATCCCTCAATCCTAGACTTAATGGATAGTCAAGCTTGGTACCTGTTGAACCTGAACAACACGTACGCGCTTGAACGTGAGAGTCTTAACAAGAAAAAGTATCGTGAGAATAATGTCACAGCATGTGATCGTCGTTGTTTCATTCACTGCCGGTTCTGAACCTTGTCGTTCCGTACGGGACCCGTTCCTCCTCCGCCAGCATCCAGCCTCGGCAAGTATGTACGCCTGTCGGATGGTATATGGGCGGGTTTGATCTGAAGTGACATTCAGCCATTCCATAGAATGGTTACTTAGTCTTGGGTTGCGCGATGCTCCATTTAGAAGACCTACGATGACAACTATTCCAATTGATTTTCACATAATCTACGAACAGTAGGAAAATGGTTATGCTTGTAACACCAGTACATGTACTTTGTTCTCTAGAGAATTTCCACTTACTAAGCGTGTCCTCTAAGAAAGTTCGCGTCTTCGATATCACCGCTTGATTATCGCCATCAATCCATTGCTCGGTTCGGCTTACAGCTCAACCTTATCGAAAGACGTATGGTGTGAAGACTTACGTTCTACTAGCACGTCCAGAAGCAAAGCTTTAAGTCGACATACGCTACCACTGATGGGTTAAAAACGGATTGCTTATACGGCTGAGAAGTCCTAGGACTGTTTGGAATTGCGGTGCAATACGGCAGAAGTGATTCGGTATATATACGTTTAGACTGCCTATTTGACCGGATATTTCTCATATAAAGCCGTTGATATCCCAATCAGTATTTCTCAAGTAACGGAGTGAATTACCATCCTAAACGTTTCTCTCCGCTTGGACTCGCAGAAGAATGCATTGTATACCGGAGGCCATTTTATGAGCTTTTCCTCATCCGAAGCTTCACGGTCGCTGAAGGATCGATTATGAATAGATAATTTAGGTAAGTAAATAGGCACTATAGATATATTTTTGATAATATGTTTACGCTGCATTTAGTTATTCTCTGTCCTTAGCATTGACTCCGACGCGTAGTAACGTGTAAAATCAGACATTATTTGAGTGCGATGAAAATCCCGGCGCTTCTTCCGTGATTAGTGTTCTGAGTTGAAACTTCAAAAGCGCTCGATGTTTGGGATTCCGAAAATGTTTTTCCTTCTTGCCTACACTGCATCAGTAAAACGTGCAATTTCTAGGTAGAACTATATAGTGTTCCTAGTCCGCGTAGCCTAGACGCCCGTTCTATGGGGACTATCCAACGTTACATTCGCTAAAAACGGTATATAGCACTACATAGCACCAGCTACCTTTCATACTGCCTCCTAGCACGGGCGTCAAAGGGGGTCCGTGTCAGCTTTCCTGATGTGTTGGCCTTCTCGTTCATGAATTCTCCGATTCAGATGCCTCCTTTCATCATAATATATCCGTTTACTTACTAACTTAGTAAGTATGGAGCACGAGGGTCATTTGCTAGCGAATCAATTTATGAAGTGGTCACCGGCGAAATTTGATACCCTTGATGTGACTATGTAAGAGCGATTTTTTTTCATATTCATCTAGAAGCTAATATACCTTTTTCTTGGCATCTAAACATAGCCTGAACTAGCCTCAACCAGTGGACCAAGCCTGAGCTCAGTCTCGATGGGTTACAAGTGAAAGTACGATGTGACTCTCTCTTAATGGCGTGCGAAGATCTAATCAAATCCTCTTGAAGATGGCTACATTATTTTGGGCTCCGAAGGAAGTTATCAACCAGAGAAGTCGAAGCGTCTGTTGAATGTTCCTCCTATGACCATTTCCGGAAGTGATGCTGCGCAATGTGGACCTAAGAATTCCTTTTGTGTACCTCTAACCTATGGATTTGCTTGTAAGTGATCGTTGTACTATGCAGCGAAAAAGGTCAAATTGGCGAGGCTTACCACTAACTGCTATCATTGTGGTTCCTCTACTCGGTAAAGCGTTCAACCATAGCATTCGCTCTTGCCTTGTTGTTTATGGAATGTATGGCTTACCGATATAGCTCGGCGAGCTGGGCACTGATCCCCCCTATTAAGGCTCCTTCTTTCATAACGTGCGTTAATTCTTGTTATAAATGAGTTATCCTGGAATTTGAGTTCCATGTTAGAACCTTCTCCCATACAACATACTACCTACCGAACCATCCAATGCTTACAGGCGTCCTATACCCCATTGTGTGGAAGCTGTTGACACTTTATCTCGCTTACAAGGCCATCGCAAGTTTCATTCGACGAAAGTTAATTCAATCTCTCACTATCGTCGATGACTTGCCTAAACTCGGAGTGCCGAGGAACGAACTTCAGCGCATCAGAGGGACGGCTTTGATATGTGGTGGAAGGTATGCCTTGATATTATTCTGTTATATTGTGTTAATTGGTATCGCTTAGTATTTCTGGTCTTTTGGCGGCGCGTATCTGCTCTGACCATTTTGACAATGTCGTCATAGTGGAACCCGAAGATTGGCTTTTATCAGAAAGCGGCATGAATCCACAACCAGCGAAGGCCATGGAATCAAAGATAATAACCAATCCTCGTGCTCGAATTCCACAATGGTATGTGGCGCAAGGATTTCATCCTACATTACCTCTAGTATTATCAAAGCTATTTCCGGATGATTTGGAAAGGGAAATCGCCAAGTCTGGGGGAAGGTATGTATCATCTACGACTGTGCTGGCAATCTAAATTATGAGATTATATTATTAGAACGGTTCCATGGGAGGTTATTATTTTAAGAGGAGGGAAAGCGATGCCATGGATTCCAGAACCCATGATGAAGACGATGCCTGTGACTAGAGCGTCCCTTGAAGCTATAGTTCGCAGGCTAGTCCTGAAAACCTCAAATATCAAGCAGGTTTCAGGTAGGGTAGTCGGATTGGTAGGAGACGAAGGAAAAGTCATCGGAGTAAAGCGACGTATGGTAGACGGTCAAGAAGAGATTGTTTCGGCGTCATTAGTGGTCGGTGAGTGGTGTCGTTTTGTATCCACACGACCTTAATAGTGACTCAGCGATCAGATTGCACCGGAGTCGCATTAGGTGGTTTTCATTGGCTTCAGGATTTCCTAGGGTCCAAGACTGTAGCGGCCAAAGACCTTGTATCTTTGAGGCAAACCTATAATCACAAATATTTCGCTCTTTCCTGCTACTTCAAAGTGTCGAATTCGCTTTTGGAGGAGATGGATAACGCTGGAATTCCCAATATAAAGAATGGACTTTTCGAATATCTTTTCCTCCCAAATCTTAATATGGATAGTCGGTCGCTCGTCATCTGGCCATTGGAAGGGAATATTCGTGAGTTTCTACTAGTAGGGGTTTATCTCGGTCTGATTCTCATCTCACCGTACCGTCACTGTAACAGTTTCCATCTCATGTTGTGGTTATGACATGCAGGAACAGATTAATGATATAGATGATATTCGACATTTTTTCGACAGCATGGTTATGGAGACGCCTCTCCCTGACTATCTATATACACTCTTGGATGTTCTGCAACGTCACAACATACCCTTCGCGAAGTATGGTGTTCGAACTCGTAAGCTTAACCTTTGATTTAGACTATTTTGCACCTGATTCTAAGTCTTACATAGCACACCCTGTATATGTGCAATATTCGAAAGCGAAGGGACTTCCTCAGAATTTCATTGCTGTCGGAGATTCTGTAATGCAAGTTAACCCAATTAAAGGGTGAGTTGACTAGCCCCCACTGATTATATCTAGCAGTGTTTAAAATAAGTTCTAGGCAAGGAATTTCTAAAGCTACTACGGAAGTAGTGACCCTGAATAAGCTGCTATTACAATTCACGGGTAATCAGCTACCTGACGATTTCGGAAACAAGTTTTTCAAGCTGCAAGCGACTCGGACAGGGTCATTATGGTACATATTTATAGCGTAATTTGACTTGATATTTACTCAATAATGCAAATATTCTAGAGATTCTTATAAATCGGAGGACTACAGTATTTCAACAACGGTTCCTATTATCGGGGAAGATCGGTTGAGGACAGGAGCTGGGTTACGAAGATATATGCAGTTCCTTTGGCCAGTAGCGCTTCAGGTACATATTATTCCAGCTTGGCGGGACTCTTTCTCTAATCTAGTGGTTGGCAGGATCCTGAGGTAGCTGGTATGATGCTCCATGTGATGAGTTGGACAAAGCCGGCAACGGACATGTTTTCACCAACGGTCCTAGTTAAGATTCTCCGGCATCAACTGAGATCGTGGTTTATCAAAGTTAAATCTCCCAGAATTTCAGATGAATAATGGATAGCGGTTGTAACATTCCAGTTTAAACATTGGAACTCAAGACTATGGACCACATGAGCGTTACTTTCCTGATGTAAGATTTGAATATTTAAAATTGGAAGTTGTGCGACTTTGACAACTCATCCCTTTTTGGGTGTTCTGTCCTGAGAAGTGGTGTATATTAGTTTAATATCGGTGTATAGAAAAAGTCCCGATCAAGATAAGTACAACTTGAAGATGTTCATTATATCTATGACTGTGAACCACACTATCAAACGTATCCAGCAGCCATTATATCCTCAATAGTAAATACGACGAACCTTCGTCATATCCTTGACTCGCCGATGGTTTGAACGCGAGTCTGGAGGGAGGAGAAGAGGCAATACACCATGTGACTATGACTGACTATTTCATTCCCCGCCCGGCGGCGTTCTGTATGCGCCGGCTTAAAGTATCTCCATCTTGACGCGGCCATCTTCCCTCCCGTGTCATCTCTTGAGGGTTTCCTCTCTCATTGGCTCCTTCCTTCATTTTGATTGAATCTTCTTCAAGTCCGCTGCTCCTCATCTCTGAGACACCATCCTGAGTCCTCCACATACGGTCTCTCCATCCACTCCCCACCAACTTCCACCCTTTCGTTCAACTTCCCCAATTCCACATATCCTTTTCCTACAGTTTGCAACTCCAAAGGCCGAATGTGCTGCGTGTTGCCTATCTCGATGGCTGAATATGCTGCTGCATGTTGCCGTCTCCTATTCTGGCCGAATGCGCTGTTGCGTGTTGTCATCCACCATGATACCTCTAGATATAGTCAATATATACTAGTATAGTCGTCTTACCGTGTTGTGGTCTGCGTGCGATGGCGGCCGCGCCCTCCATGTTCTGTGTGTTTAAGTCCCTTGGCGGGCCGGGATGACGTCAGACAGCTATCCGCGGATCCTGAGCGACCGATCGGATGGCACTTTTGCAGACTTACCTCCCCTACTCCGTGGTTAACCAAACTATACCTTCCGCATGTTACGGTAGGCGCGAGGGTTACCCTCTATGATACAGAGGGATACGTGATCGTCTGGGTAGCATGTGGCCGCGGTGCGCTTTGAGTGTAGGCAAGGTGACCAGTAAAGAGTCGATTGGTACGGGTGGTATGTGGCTCGACCTGCGGACATAAGAGGCAGATGTTGCGACGAGCCTTGCTTACGTAAGCAGAGCGCTAGGCAGCAACCCGGCGTTCCGTACTGAGATCCATGTCGGCCATTACTACTCCTCCTCCTCCTCCTTAAGCGTTCAGTGTCGGCAAACGCGCTCGTCAGATTAAATTCTGCGATCTCGATTATTCCGAAAGGACATACATCGCCTGAAATAGTCGCTATCAATGGCTTTGCAAAGCAACCATACTCGGCTACACTTTCTACTACCTGAGAGAAATGACCAACCAGAACACTCGAAGCGCCTCGTTGAATTTTCGTTACATCTCTCTCATATAGGCAATCCACTGTACCATTCCAATATTTACTATAGGCGTTGTCCTATATCCCGTTGCGTGGAAGCTGTTGGCAATTTATCTCGCTTATAGATTCGTCGTAAGTTTCGTTCGACAGAAGTTGATATAATATCTCACTATTATCGACGATTTACCACTCGGAATGCCGAGGAACAAAGGCCAGCGCATGAGGGGCACAGCTGTGATATGTGGTGGAAGGTATGTTTTGACATTATCGTCTTCTATTGTCTCCAAACTAAGACTTCCATCTCGTTAGCATTTCTGGGCTCTTGGCGGCCCGTATTTGTTCTGATCACTTCGAGAATGTCGTCATTGTGGAGCCCGAAGATCAGAAGGCGGTGTGAATCCTCGACCAGAGAAGGCTATGGACTCAAAGATAATAAACAATCCTCGTGCTCGAATTCCAGTGGTATCTGGCACAAGGATTTCATCCCGTATTACCTCCCGTATTATCCAAGATATTTCCGGAAGATTAAGAGAAGGGAATTGCCAAGTCTGGTGGAATGTGTGTACCATCTTCGATTGCACAAATGATTCTAGTATTTACTGAAAATATTTCATCAGGATCGTTTCTTGGGAAGTTATCATTCTCCGAGAAGGAAAGAAGCTGCCATGGATTCCGGAAGCCATGATGAAGACAATAAGCATGACAAGGGTGTCTTTTGAGGCCCTCATTCGCAGACTAGTCTTAAAAATCCCAGATATTAAGCAGGTTCCAGGGAAGTGGTTGGCCTGGTAGGAGACCACGCAAAAATCGTTGGAGTAAAGCGACGTATGTCTGACGGTCAGGACGACGTCATTTCGGCTTCATTAGTGGTCTGTGAGTGATATTATAGATCGATAGGACCTTGCTACGGACTCAAAGATCCAGATTGCTCTGGAGTTGTAATGGGTGGTTTCCATTGGCTTCAGGAGCTCCTAGGGCCCAAGGCTGCGGTAGCTAAATCCCTTGCATCTTTGAGACAGACCTACAACTACAAATATCTCGCACTGACCTGCCATTTCAAACTGTCGACCTCAATTTCGGAGGAGATGGATAAAGCTGGGATTTCCAATATAAAGAATAAGTTTTCAAATGTATTCTATTTCCAAATCTTAATGTGGATAGTCGAGTGGCATCATCTTGCCTTTGGAAGGGAATATTTGTGAGTGTTGAGGACCCTATCTCAGCCAGCCTCTAACCACACTTTCACTCTAATAGTCTCCATCTCATGCAGTGGCCAAGACATGAAGGAATAGACTAATGATATAAATGATATCCGACATTTCTTCGGCAGCATTGTTGTGGAAACTCCTCTGCTTGACTATGTATATGCGCTGTTAGATGTTCTACAGCGTCACGATGTACCATTTATCAAGTATGGTGCTCGCGCTCGTGAGCTTAATTCTTAATTGTGTTGTTTGACATTCTGATCCATGATGGCCTTACATAGCACCTGCAGTGTATGTGCAAATTCAAAAGCGAAGGACCTCCCTCAGCCGTTGGAGATTCTGTCATGCAGGTTAACCAATCAAAGGGTGAGTTGAATAGATGTCTAGTTCATACATATTATCAGACTAAAGAAAAACATTAGGCAAGGAATTGCTAAGACTACAGCTGAAGTAGTTACCCTGAATAAACTACTAGTACAAGCCATGGGTAATTCGCTACCTGACGATTTTGGAAATGATTTATTCAGACTACAAGCGACTCGGACAGGTTCATTATGGTAAATATTTATCCCATAATTCGACTGAATTATTTCTCATCCAAATAACTCTAGGGATGTATATAAAATCAGAGGACTACGGCCTTTTCATCACCGTTCCTGCGTTTGGGAAAGATCGATTAAAGACAGGAGCTGGATTACGGAGGTATATGAAATATTTTTGGGCAGTAGCGCTTCAGGTACGTAGTATTCCATCTTGCGGCCGCTCGTAGTGACTCTTTGGCTTATCGAGTGATTACAGGATCCCGAAGCAGCTGGCATGATGATCCATATCATGAGTTGGACAAAGCCGGCAACGGACATGTTTTCGCCAGCGGTCCTTGTTAAGATTCTTCGACATCAACTGAAATTGTGGTTATTCAAACTATTTGGTCTAAACGTTTGAAGGCGTAACGTATGTAATGCAGCACTTTGAGTGATGATGGGTATTTGAAAGGCTGTCGTCATTAAGCCTCACTGAGCAGTCACACAAGTTAACAGGACCACTGTGTATATGTCAAGAACGAGGACAGTCTACATGTGTACGGAGTACGGGTTACAGGCTCGGTGCTTATGTAAGTAGTCCATTTGTAATATAAAGAAAAGGCGGGAACAATATAAGGGTAGCACGGAAGACTGGTTGACCAGGATTACAGTATTGGAGTAAACGCATGTACATCATTTTCATGATGAGTTATTTGTCAATTTTCATATAATCCTGTTTATAGTGCTTGGGCCTTGAACTTGAAGGCATCATATGCGACATAAATTATCGATAGCAATTCGTGTTTTCAATATAAGTATCAAACCAAAAATTCACTGGGTTAGTGAAAGTCACACTGCTCGTCCTCATTATATTCAGGGTTTGACAGGATGGGGTGATGATATTATAATCACCTCGACTAATATTTATAAAGATGGGTATCTATATTACAAAGAAATGGTGAAGGTGAAGGTGCAGCCCTGCCTAGTGCTTCAGCAAACTCAAGCGCGCAGGCACTGGCAATCAATTCGGAGCGTCTTCCCGGTGCCTTATTGCGAGACTGGTCTCGAGAATACGCCTTGCAATCTAATTATTTTGCCTCCATAACTACTATAACATGTAGTTTGCTTAACGGAGGTAAGCCCAATCGCACTCGAAGGTCGAACACTACAAAAACAGATTCCGAATATCGACTGCGGCAAACTTGCAATTAACGCTGGCATTGCACCATATTCCGTGCGTCTCACCTCACATTGGGTAAACAAACGCGCTTTGCGCTTTATCTTGTTTAGAAGCTTCAGTACCTTTAAAATTAGTTTGGAAACTCTGACGCTATGACCTGCGGAGTTTGGATGGCTTGGGATCCTTATATCCTATAAACGTAGCGGGCACTACGGGCTGACTCCGCTAAGGCCTTATCAACATCCCAGTGGCAAGCCACTAAAGAATGCAGTAGAAGTGCTCAACGAAGTATTTAGAGGTACAGAATTCTTGACAATGTCGAATTTGTAAGCATGTGTGTCGTTTGTTGCTGTGTGTTTTGGCTATTGACTATTAGTACTACCTGTTCTTTAACAGAAACCTTGCACGGATACCTTGGATTGTAGATAACATCTTGGACCATCTTATCGATCCCACACGAACGTCACAACCAGGCCTTCTCCTGTGTTCTCTGGTTTGCAAGGAATGGTCGGACCATGTCCAGAAGCGAATATTTCGCTCAGTCACATTAAATCTGTTGAAGGTTGATACTTTCAACGAAATTATCAATGAATCTCCGAGACTATGTCGCTATATTAAGGAAATCACTTTACGAGTTACCACTAGATGGCCATATGCTTCAGGGGCGGGTCTCCAGGAGAACGAAGTCAAAAGGATTAGAGATACATTTCTAGGAGAGATCCAGCCCAGACTTACGAGCGTCGAACATGTCAGAGTAGACAAAGTTCGATTGGATCCCTGGAAGCCCGAAGCAAAGCCATCGGTACAATCTATTCTAGCAGGAGCCTTCCCCGATGCCCCCATTTTTTCGCTTCGTTCAGTAGTCTTTCGAACATTTGAAGACATGAAGGTCTTCATTTATTCCCATCAAAATATACGGGAGCTTCGTCTTAATGACATATCCTGGAATCTCTTCGGGGTAACTGTAGAAGATATTGGAACCACCGAGATCTTCCCTCCAACACTTTCAAATTTGACGAGCATTTGCTATACATCTAAGCACCCAGGAATATTCGTCGACTGGATACTTGGCATGTATCTCACACAGCCGATAGAGAACATAACCATTTCTGTAGAGAATCCGGAAGATGTAGAAGCTTTGGAGAGAATGACGAGTCCGATAGCTGGCGAACTACACTCGCTGGAGGTTCAGATTCACGGTGATTGGGAAGGATCGGATGTAAAGGTTATGGGTGAGCTTCCCGCCCCGCTAGTGACGGAAGACACTCATTACTGCTTAAATAGATAGCCAGTTGGAACGTTTGAATAGGCAAATTCCCTGTCTCAAGGTCTCAAAGTACTTGTATTGACGGCCCTTCCATAAATGGATTGGATGCATCTCTGGTTTTTATCTAAAATGTATAGCATTAATATTGTGCAACTACATGCGTTTGTTTGAAGACAACACGTTCAGGTTTGTTATGAGCTTTGGAAGGGCAATTCAGAGCTTCAGTTTTCTTCGGTTAATTAATTCTTGAGCGTGAAGATCTAAGACCATCGAGATGGGTTGAGGAGAATCTATAATGACATCTAAAATGGTACTAGTAAAGATCGAGAACGATAGAGGAGCACGTTTCCCTACTGGTTATTTTGGAAATATATAAGGATCGTGATGCACTGTATCCAGTTAATATTCTTGGGTTTAAAGTAGAAAGGGAGTTTTAAAAGATGCTAAATGGTTGGAAATAGAAGATAATGCCAAAAGCTGCGTCGCTTGCATCAGACATTTAGGCTAATTTACCCTCACCATCGTCTTTCCAAATCATCTTCATATTCCTTGAGTATATGAAGGCATCGCTACGCACAGCACAATTACCAGATTTCGATCAGCTAGCAAAGGTAAGCTTAATTTCATATCATTTTTCTACTTCCACTTTTCTTTACTGACCCTCAAGATAGCTACACGCCATCTCAGTCAATTTCAAGTCTCGTGATCGCACCAATTTTTAACAACTCCATCTTTCTCAATCAAAGGTAAATGTCATATTAATTTGCAAACAGTGTATTTCACCTCATCGTTAAGCTCAGATCATTAAGGTTACTCTTTCCTTAATTGTTGTGGCCCTAGTAAGCTTGCTTAGGAGCAGCTGCTATCTGCCCCTCAGGCACTAACTACGGTCATATTGGAACGCTCACCTTCGAACACCGCACTGCTCGTGATGTCATTTGTATGATGGCTTGCCGGCTTCAGAAGCCCGACTGTCCCGATAAATGGCATCCGAAGCAATTTGCCGATTGCTGGACATGTTGTAGAGTACAAGAGAATGAGCATTATGCCAACTTTTAGTTTAAGGAGTGCCTGATGAACATGTACAATAATTGTTATTTCTTGGAATTTTACGTCTCGTTCGAGTCGAATCCAATATCGCGCAGATGGGAGTAAGGCGATGAGCAAACAGATTCAACGGAAATGGCAATCATCGTGCAAGAGTCTATGCCACTGCGAGTCTATGGCATGGTCTAGGTATACAATCAGTACAGCCTGTCGACACAAATCGGATTCGGAATAGATTTGGAAGTATTTCAGAATATGTATTCAAATTAAATCCCATGATTTCAGGCCTTCGCTTTCGCTCTAACCGCAAGGTGTTAAGGATTATCATCTAAATCGATTTTCTCCAGCTCGATGTAGTGAAATTCAAGAATACTGCGAAAGCTACCCACTCTGATATCCCTTATTGTGGTTGGGGATACCGTGGAGTATGACTAAGAAACATGGAGCCGGATCGACAATCATTCCACCTCAGGCTCAGGCTTGTCAACTCGGTTTCAACTATAATTCCAATCAACTTGAACCCGCATCAGTGGGTCCGTTGACGCACAAAGAATGTAACTTATCCAAAATTATTAAATTCCAGTTTCTACAAGCCTTCTGTATCGCTTCTAATCATTAGGTAACATCCAAAATCCGCATCAAAAACTCCTTTCGCCAATTTAGATGTGAGGAAGTTCAGGAATAACCGATAGTGGCTGAAAAATAATATGAATGATTACCGATTCGGTGATGAGGCAGAGCGTTCCCAACCGGTTGTTTTCGAAATTTAACGAGTCAGTACTCTTGATACTTTAGTTGAAAATAGGCATAGGCGAAACTATAGAGATTGCTGTATATTTTGAGATTTGAGCTAGCATCTCATAATCAGAAGACAAATCGCCTGAATTATTTCGGCTAACCTATCCTCACGACGGTCGTTCAAAATTATTTGCATGTTCCCTGGGTATATCAAGGCGTCGCTAAGCTTGAATCTGCCGGACTTCAGTCACCCAGCACAGGTAAATTACCTTGCAGATTTGCTACTTCCACTACTTTTACTGATTATCGAGCTATACTTTATAGCAGCGAAAACTTCTTACGCTCGCACCAATCTTTACCAGTTCCATACTCCTGAATCAAAGGTAAATAAATACCGGCGTATTGACTTGCATACAATTTTCTCATTGCCTTATTCTCAAATTCAGATGATGAAGATTACTCTCTCCTTGATCCTTGCGGGACTCAGCGTTCTTGGGACCCAAGCGGCTGTTTTCTGCCCTTCCAGGCCCACCTTGGAATGCTTCCTGTAGACCTCGGCTCGGTCTTTGAAGACCTTTGCTTGAGGATCTGCTACTTAAAGAGACCGAATGTCGCAGTCCAGGGTATTCTAAAAAGATTGGTGATTGCTGGACTTGCTGTATTCCAATGAACAACTAGGCCTTGGAGCTCTATGCCGATGTGTACTGGAAGAAGTGACTCATGGAAAACTTGAGTATGTACAATATCTGCTATTTCTTGAATTCGTGTGTTGTCTGAGTTGCTTTCTTCCTATGCTTCCGATGAATCCAGCTTGGAACTTAAAGCTCAGACCTCCATAAATATGTCCAATTAACGTACCAGCTATTGAGGTTAACCGTCAGAAATCGCTACATTGGGTCGAATATTTCCCTAAGTCCTTCCGCATCTCCAAAAAATGCCTCTCCCATACCTCCACTTCTTCCTTCCATATTCCACCCATATCTTGTTTCTTTTTTTATAAAGAATGACTCAAGCTTTTCCTCACGTGCGCCGGTGGTGGAAGATGGAAACGGCTTGTAAGTTGTGTAATGGATAATTCGAATATCCTCTTCAATTGCCTTCCATAGAAGCGGACTCCGTAGTTTAATTGCTAGGTTCGCGTTATATATGTATGGTAAACGAGTTGTCTGTGCTCCGAAATACAAATTAATGAAGGCTTGCTCAGCGTATGTCGAGGGATAACGAGCGATCGATAATTTGGAAATCATGTCATCGAATATAGTCGATTTTGGATATAAAAAGAGTACGTTTGCATTGATGCCTATCACGAAACCTGCCTTTTTGAAGACGTCGGGAACGGCTGCTAGCGTGAATGGTAGTAGAAATAACTCTTCGAAATTCCGAAGAACCAAGGTGTCCGCGTCAAGGTAAACCAGACTACTAATGCCGAGCTTGTCTAACGTCCATATATTTAATTTTGTATATTGATGACGAAAATGATCTTCGATATATTTATGTGGTGGAGCAATATAGGATACAGGGTGTGGTGTCCATCCTATCGCTTTGGCCAGGCAGAGAGATGTCTGCGATATTTCACCTAGGATCTAGATCATGATCTTGCGAACTGTGATGTTGGAGGCACGGAGGGAATATCCGAGAGTTAAAACGGCGGTGAGATAACCATCCGTATAGAGAACGGTAACGATGGCATGTTGGTCTGGTTGTGGTGCTAAACCCGTGCTTGTAAAGTTGGGCAAGTAAATGGCCGAAAGATTGTTCCTTAAATAAAAGTAAGATAAAATCGTTATAAAAACACTGCTCGAACGTACAGATGTTGAAACCCATTCAGCGCGACATATCCCTCGACCGAAGGCGGTAGAAACAGTATGAGACATACAACAACCACGAACAGGATGTTTACTACCACTGATATACCAGCTAATACGTGCCCTAAGGTGAGTCGAAACCTGGTATATCTCATCCCACTTGAATGCAAAGCACCCAACGGGATGTAAGGGTAGTCGAATGGCATATTGGAGGGCGTTTTGGAACGGATCCGGGTAAGGGTTTTGGCCCGGTTGAAAGGATGACCACTCAGCGCCTTCGTCTAGAAACGGACAAAAGATCCTTTTATGCACTCAATCTGTGAAATTTTATTGTATGTGACCGTATTTATGGACCGTTAATAAGGAGTCGGGCTCATCGACCCGCTTTTCAAAAGCGCATCATAAATGAACCAATGGAAACAGATTGGCAACTTAAGGACTGAAATAAGTATATCGGAGGAAGCTTACTCTTCCCTTAACCGCAACCTACAGCCCTTTATAGAGCCGGGGAGTTTGAAGATAGGCGATTTCTTGCCTCTCGCTGTTCTATCCTTCCTCATTAACATCTTGAAACCCGGTTGATCGATTGCAAGAAAATAAAACTTAAACCTATCAGATGGACAGAACAGGAGGATATATATATAAACGAGCAAGTACTGACCGGTAGCCAGCGACGAGCGTTGAAATTTTGAAATGGTTCGAGAAGTTTCCGAGTTATTTTCCAAAACGGAAATACTTCCGTGCAATGACGTAGGTAATATCTGGCAACTCGCCATTGACCTCGACGAAAATCTCCAGCTGGGTTACAGTTTACCAACTTGGATTTATTGCTACTCATTATATTCTATTTTAATAGATCCTAAGTGGATGCACGGGTTTCTCAATTCGAGGCACAGAACCTTTCTCTCCTCAAGCAGCAAGTTGTTGAATCCCGATTCCCCGCCTTGTTCCCGCCATTCAGATTATACCTCAATTCGAAGTCTTAACATCTCCTCAGTACAATACAAACATATATGGAAGTAAGGTCGATTACCCGCTCTAATATCGCCATTCGCTCGTCATCATTCAGAGCCGCGATGCATCTTGTACGGTCGATCTGGCAGCTACACGTCACCTTCTGGCACATCCGAGTTCGAGCTATCATCTCCTACCGCTTTAATATTTTAGTCAGTGCCGATCATATCTCCAATCAGTTAGTGCTCCATTATGTCTCTCGTTTTTGGATTTCGCAACACTCAGTCCTAAACCAGCGATAGCCGGCAATTCTGCAATTTCTTTTTTTATCTAGATGGCTTAGTAAGTGCGACGTAATACAGCGTCTTAATCATGAACTTTCTCACTGACCTGCTTCCCTGAAGGTCATATTCACCGGATCAATAGGACAACACCGACCAGTTCAAAATCCCTAATAACCCACCTTTGATGAATTTCCGGATATTAATATATATGACTTGAATAATGCCAAAATCTGTGATTTTTTCCTATGCCATTATGAACTAATTTTACGCTATTCTACTGGCAAAATCATTGATTGAAATTAAAACAATGCAAGAAGTTTGTTTGACTACCCGGGGCATCATCGCAATAGCCGGCAGGGATTCATCCGCTAGGTTATGGGAATGAAAATTTGGATTTAATTAGATTAGTACTGTAATCAGTGTAGTTGTGCTATAGGCGGGCGTCGGGATGTCTGGAAATGCACTAGTTCCAGGTTGATTTCAAGGAACCTCCATCGGAAACGAAGTCAGCCAATACTTACGTACATTACTACGTATCGTTTAAAGTTAGCAATTATTTGACACAGGCATTAAACGTAGTAGGATGAGGGGACCACGAGGGACGAATATGTCTTTCTGAATCTTTACTAGCATAGCGGCGACCGGGGCACATTTGGTATCGTCTGCTACGTACAGATAAGTACATAGTATTCCTTAATATCTATGACAAAATGACATAATGAATTGCTAATGCTATCATCAGTATTTAGGAACTACGAGGAACGACGTAACCCTGCAGGGTAGCCTTACTACGGTTCCTCGGGTATTGTCTATTTTCAGACACCATGGTAGTAGGGGTAGGATACCAATTGCAGGTATTTAGTTTCTAACAACCTTGTAATCATATGCCATTCATTCAGGGAGAGATTTCAATCGCATCGACAGAGTGGCATTTGTCATCATCACCACCTTTGGTTCCTTTCAAATAATAAATAAATAAATAAAAAACTAGGACATCTGGAAACGACAGAGAAAACCTTGGGAAGGCTGAAAGAAAATGTACTTTTTTATTTTACAGGTTTTAACCTCAAAGACAAATTTTACCTCTCAAATGCATCACCGCGGTTCATGTACGTACATTGGTCAATCATTATAATTTAATGGCTTGATACTGCCCCTTTAAGACGTTGGTGAAACCCTTATTGTGTAATCCTGCGTACCGACGCATGTCCAAACACTTCTAAGGGCACCCAATTATCACGGTGAATTTGGGAACCAGCAACAACCTAGCGTTGAAACTTGAGCTTAATCCCCGGACCTAATAGATTGACGAACAGATACATGCCTTTCGGTAGAGCAGAATATCATTACGGAGCACGCAAGACTACTGTTGAATGTCTAACGTATCTAAGGGCTGCTCCAACAAGTTCAAACGGCCAGTGAGATGCAGGGATTTGAGAAAGTTCCGCTCTCTACTATCGCATACTTTTGGGACTTAGTCTTGGTATAAAGGCGACATCATAAGGGCTCTATACCCTCATCCCCCCAGAAACCTACCTCACAGTTCTATTAATTCGGTACTTAACACCGTAAAATTCTTCGCCGTTCTTGTCGCCGCCATCGCCACCCTTGTCGTGACTAACATGGTGCCTAAATCTGCCAGGACCATCGGTGCCACCTACTGTGAATCTTCGAAGTACTGCTACTTTTCTCTTTTAGAGCTTAGTAGCACAATAATATAATTCTTACCAACGAGCAAACTGGAAACTTCATTGTTAGCAGCGCAATCGGTGCCGATGGCAAGTTGTCTCCTGGTCAAATTACCTGGGTCGGTGATAATGGTCAGTATAGATTTTTATTGAGTTGTACGCCATTAACCTTGCTTCTAACAAGGGGCTCACGGCCTTGACGGTCCCCCTGGACCTGACGCCACTTTCAATGGAGGCATACTTACTATGCACAGCAACAAAGTGTACACAACCAATATAAAAGCCATAGCACTAACGTGCACGATCAGCCTCTGACCTCTGCCACGATAGCCTGGGTCCCACACCGTTGTTGTCTTTGAGATCGATGCTTCTGACCCCAGTGACCAAGCTCCAATTGTGTAACGGTAGCTAAGCTAACCGTTACCCGAGTCACACTGTGACTCATTCGAGCTCCGGGTCACTCCGCAGCTCACCTCCGTATTCGGCCGCTCAGGTTCGTCCTACATGTTACGGGTTTATTATGGGATTGTTATATTTCTATTTAGTTATGTTGTACGTCATTCATGTATAAAAGGATCACTCGATTGTACTCGGGCTCCTTGCGTAGTCAACACCAGTAACTTGTATCTACAACCCACGAATACTATTTCTCGCTTAGTCAACTGTTGACCTCGTTCCTCGTCATTACACATTGGCCAACCTACCAACAGCGGCGGTGAATCTGTGTTCTCAATGGAGCGAGAGTCAATGGTGTCGCGCGAGTTGTGACTAGAAATTACGTAGATAACTCGGGATTGATGTGCTTTTTTGTAGCTCTTTCAAATAAAATGGAGCTGCCAGCCTTACCCCGTCCAATTCCGTTCTCTCAGATTGAACCAAACTACTCCGGCTACCGGTGCCTCTGGCAGTGTTTCTCAGGTTGCCTTCAACCGTGACGAGAGCAAGCTCCTCGTGGCTGTCAAGGGATTCGTCGACACTAAGACCCCTGGCTACATTGCCATCTGGGACGTTGCCGCTAACGGACAGCTTTCTCAAACCTTCCCTAAGTATCTCATTCCAAAGGGCGATCTCCTTCCCTAGAGTATTACTCAGATTCCCGGAAAGGACGCCATCGTCTCTGCTGACGCTGGAATCGGCTAT
Source organism: Sphaerobolus stellatus SS14 (assembly GCA_000827215.1). NCBI lineage: Eukaryota > Fungi > Basidiomycota > Agaricomycetes > Geastrales > Sphaerobolaceae > Sphaerobolus > Sphaerobolus stellatus. The sequence continues at coordinate 49,454 of KN837381.1, read as the reverse complement.
AACGTTATCGACTTCACGACCAACACTAGTGCTGCATACGCCACTACCAACCAAAATTATTCTTGCAGGACGACATTTCGAGAAATTTATACAGAATTTATAAATATAGTGTTGCATTAGATATGGAGCAGTCGAGGATTGGTCAACGAGTGAGGTGGTAAGATATTCAAACTCCGCCCCTACGAACTTTGCTATGTTTCGCAAACGAGGCGAAATCAGTGCTCGTCGCAACGGGCGAGCTAAGACGTGAGTCCTAGTTATAAATGACTATTGCACTATACATACTGACTTGGTTTGCTTAGCGGATCAGACCTTCCACCACCAGGTGCCATCTCGGTAGTCTCTTAAAGCCATACCTAAGAATGTAGTGCGGGTTCTGCAAGCCGCAGAAACTGGATATAGAGAGAAGAGATGGAGGCAGCTTTAACCGGGAATCTCGGTGGCGAAGATAGGGAGCGGAAGAAGCGGAAGGAGCAAAATGGCAAGCAAACGACGCTATCAAGGTGAGGATTCTATTGTTCTACTATCTACAGCCTATGTAGTCTAATGACGCTACTGTAGCATGGAGAGAGCTTAGAAGCTTTCAATAAGTATGTTGCAGCCTTATGTAGCAGTCGCAGTTGCAGCTTCTGATCATCCCACAGGCGAGTCGAGCTCTCCGAATCATCCCAAACCTCTTGCACGGATATCTGCAAAGCACACAAGACTGCAACCAAAAGAGGGGAGAACGTATACCTGCACCCCAAAAGCCTAAAGCGGCGCCGGAACCGACCTCCCCTCCTGAACCCGAGCTGTTTAACCGCCTTAACACACCGACCAAGCAAACGAGAAGGTCGAGTTTGACAAAGCCACGGTCAGCAAGCGTTTTTGTACAAGCGCCGCCGATCTTCACGAAGTTGCCTCGAGGAGCTAAGAAGATCGAAGGGGCTGGGAAGTCGAACAAGGCCCTAGACAGGTTCACAGGCGCCATGTTTAGTTGAGCCGTGTTAGGGGTCTACGCGTCCCTCACGCTGTATGGGCGCTGTGTGTGTCAGGAGTCATACTGTGGAAGTAGTGATAGAGGCCCATGATAGAGGGTGTTGGTGAGCGTGTTGACCTGGGCTACATTGAGGTATGTTCCAATTGCTTCATGAGCTACATGTGGTTCTGATTCATTCGCAGATCAATGCTAGTATCACTCACACTCCATCGACGCAATAACATCAACGTTCTACTTTGTCAATACACAAATACCGAAAACTTATTCTGCAAAGAAATACAAGTACAATACTATAGTCCACGCCACTCAAATTTCGGATCCCAAAGGCTCGGATACACATGATGGCCGATCTGGAGATAGTCATATCCTCTTCGACATTGGTTGTCCATATCACCTGTGCTATCATTGTGAATGTTATCCCGTTCCCTCGTTGGACCGTTCAGTTGCTCATACCCAGCAAGGTTCAAGTACGGAAAGTTTACTTGTTGTGGGCTAGCATAGGACTGCCCGGTTCATTGAGCTGGATGGGATTGACAAATGTTAGGATGGCTACTGTGAAAGAGTGTACGGAGTGCTTATCGGGACGTGATTGAGACAACGATTAGTCATGCTTCCTGGGCGGACAATGGGGCGATAATTTCGACCACTCGCATTATGGGCGTCATTGGTATGGATCGGGTTCGATCAACTTCGTCTCCGTCGTTGGTCTGGGGATGGTTATAGAGATTGGTTCCGTGTAGAAAGGCAATGGGGGCGTCGGCTCCTACGTCAAACTGACTGTCGATGTCCGTGATACAGTCATCGAAGTCCTCATTATCCCAGCCCTGACAGCACCGACATCCTGGTGGAGAAGACATAATCTGAGCATCCACCTCCCAGTCCTTGATCTCGATGATCATGTGTGTATCATCATGATCAGAATTGAGGTTGCGGAATGTCTCCGCTACGCTGGATACAGAAAGGGATGGGCTGCTGTTTGTCATAACCTATGGTGGCGGCGATTCAGCCGTCGAGAGTCTGGTTGGGAGGCATATGGGGGACTTACGTCGCTAAGCTCTTCCAAGCTACCATCTTCTAGAATCTCTATCGGACTGGGGCTAGAATCTTCACGAGACGTGTAGGACGTCGCAGAAGCATCCTCAAGACCACCTTGTTGCATTCTGTCACCAGTAGTGGCTCTAGGCCCGCGCACAACACCAAGTAACGACCTACTTTCCTTTGTGTGCCGTCGATTGTCAGCTCGCAATTTGCAAGGCACATGAAGGAAACCTACCTGTGACTCCTATACCTCTTGAAGTCCTTCGCCGTTGAATCCGAGCTCACCAAGTACGCATCGTCTCAATGGTGAAGAAAGCGTACAGATATCAACAAAGTACCGATCCTGCTGTGCTGTAGAGCGTGTGACACCATCCTTTGTGACATTCTCCTCGGGGATGCCGAACGTCATCGAGATACAATTAGCATCGAGCTCGAATTTTTGACAGATAACAGGGTAGACTGCGAGTGCAAGCCGAAGTACGAGAGAGAGTCGCATGGAAATGTGGAGGACATGGTTCGCTAACAGGACCGTCTTTTATAGTGAGCGTTAAAGTGGGTATGGAAAGGGACAGTTCTACTGTTGAGAATGTGGTTGATCAGGCAGTATTTGTGTTGAACAATAGTCAGCGGCCAGTAGACCATCAGACTTGTGGACCTGTATGCACTCCAAGCGTTGTGGTGGTGGTGGTAGTGTACAAAAGTTCCGCGCTGCTGGGAGGTCCACGCGGGCGGTGGACCAATGGACCTTGGACCTGAACCTTGTATCCATAGGCACCAATACCCTCCACCACCCTTGCCCACCTCCGCTACAACAACCGCAACTGCGAGAAGCGAAGGAGAGATTCAACGACAAACAGAACAGATAGATGTATCCCCTGGCAGGATGTTTCCTGACTGCCTCTTGCCAGTGGCTGCGTTGCGCCCTCACGACGCTGACATAAGCGCCGAGGGTGGACACAACTCGACGTTCCTGATGGGACCTATGCCGACTTATCCTATGACTGACCTTACGGGACAAAAATATTCTGAAATCGAGGAAAATGGAAAAAGAAAAAAGGGCAAGTATCTAAGTTGAGTAGCTCCTTGTGGCTCCTGCTACATCCTCATAAAATCCTTAGTATTCCTGCTGGATCCCCAACTATCCCCCTTGTTCACTGTGAACGTACCAAAAACCTTCGCGATCCCCGAATATTCCCGAAGAATCCCTATGTATCCTTAGGGGAACTGCAGGAATGTCAGGGATTCCCTTAAAAACCATCAAAATGAATAAAGCACATTTTCATAAACACCCAAACCCTCATCCAAGGACACGACATTATGTGATAATCATGATCGAACATTTCTGTTACCTTGGAACAGACTAACAACCCCGATAACAACCAATAGCCAGCGTCGGGCTATCATTCGTTCGGGGATCCCTTTCGGATAATCAACTGATAGCCTTCACCTAACGGATCAATTATAAGGGCTGTATCATATTAACGTATGGATGCTCTCGGAGTGTGCCTTCAAGTCAAACCTTCCCATTCTCCCGCCTATCCTATCCCTGTTCTCGCCTGGGGATAGTTTCTCCGCTCGTTTCGTATCTGTTGATGACAAGCATATTCGATGCCCATGCCAAAATTGTCCTTACATATCTCTCCCTCTCCTACCCCATCCAATCTCTTTCAATTATTACACTTTCCTTATTGGCATTGAACGTCAAGTAGGTCACTTGAATCTACCTTTGACACGAATTTCTTTCCTTAGCCTATGTCCTGACAAGAGATAATACTTAGCTATGAGAGGTAGACAACACCATTAATCTCCAGGAGGGCTGAACCCTGTGCCGTGGCATGTGTGGTCTACACCTCTTGGCATGATGCATCGGGCCAGTACCGCACGTCCCGGTGCTAATTATACACTTTTAGCATTCTTGTATTTCTCAAATTTGTCATTTATCGTTTTTAAAGATGTTTCCTGGGAGGGAACTCAGAGGTATCCTAGAGGATTGGAAGGCTATACATCTGGATCCTCCAGAAATCCCAGCGGGGAAACCACGGGCTGAGGGCAGGATCCTGCGGGAACACCAATCCCGGAAAATCCCCAGGGATCCCCTGGGATCTAGCGGGTCTCCTGCATGCACGGGAATGAGAAGGATCCCAAGGATAGAGAGGGTTAGGAGATGTTTTCGTAGGATGCAGCGGGAAAGAGAAGTATTTTTAAGTATTCAGAAGGAACCGCAAGGATGAATAAATCCCGCTTGATCCTTAGTGAATGGACGGTATCTTGCGAGATTGAGGATTTGGGAAACAACTAGGAATCCTAGGGATTCCAAAGGACTGGGCGGGATCACAGCGGGAATAGAGATGATCCCCACGGTTTATGTAGTATGGCCAGGGATCAGGCGGGATGATGAAGGATCAAAGTGAATGGGCAGGATCCGCAAGGATCCACTGGTATTCTGAAAGTATCCTCCCCGCTCCCGTTCAATTTAAGTGTTTGCTTAGAATTCATTGTAATTTAGTCCCATACGGCCCGTCATATTATCCTCCTCCTCCTCCTCCAGCATGCTCATTGATTAGTCGTGTTCGTAGACAATAAAGTGCTGGTACGCGAGGCGCCTCTCGGTATCAAAGTCCGTCTCGAGTCCTAAACCTAAACTGGAATGGTACAGACATACCGAGGGAATTAGACTTAGATGTAAAGGTTAAAGGCACGGCTGCGGCGTTGAGGGATGACCAAAGTTAACGGTAAAGTAAGAAGTTTGTAGGAGTCCAGCCAAGTACTTATAAGCTTCTGAATTATATATTCTATTATTTCTCATTGATAAAGATTGAAGCCCAAGTGTCATATCATTCATTTATTCCATAATCCAATCCCACTCCCAATCCCAATTCCATCTTCACACATTCCGCCGGAAGCTCAGTCATGTTCAATATAAAGAGAAGTAAAAAAAAAATCGATATAATTCAGGCTATTTTTGAAGGTGAAGCTGGAGTTCAGCGTTGTTAGCATTCATATATATACTGGTCATTAAAAAGTCCATCAAGGTCCCTATCTTCCTAACTTCCATATGCATCATATGCTGCTCCTTTTCTTATTCGTTTAATCAACGACACTTGTATATTCATCAGCTACTGTTATTTTGATGCAATATTCTGATGCAAAATGGTCGTTAATAAATAGATTCAAAGTACAGCTTTTAAGAACCATAATCTCAAGATACTAGCGAAAAATCCGTGCCTTCCGTTGCAATAGCCGTTATTTATCTTTTACAGAGGGATTGAAGACAATTCGAGTTGAATGTCATCATCTGGTGTTGTACCTATCAATAATGGTTATTAATATAAGCCACCTTTTTTGAAAGCAGCATCTCTTACCATCAATATCAAACACTAGAAGCGACCTCCCTAAAGTAGTTGGAATATGGGCATTCAACCTGGAGCGAATGCTAGCCCTAGCGTTCAGTCTGGAAGAGGGCAGATATGTCAGAATTCCCCGATCGAGCAATACAGGAATGGACCTACGATACTAGTACGGAATTAAAATATACTGCGAGCCATTTTAATGAGCGCTAAGAGAACAACCACGAAAAAAGGCTTACTTCCGCCCGTCCAGCTGTAAAATATCACCCATGTAAATCTTTCGGGTGAAGTTGTTCTCCACTAAGATGTTAAACGCGAGGGAGTTGCTATTAGTAACATTTAAGTTCAACGATTTATACTTACAGTTACCACGTTGACGAGGGTGAAGATGCTAGGAATCAAGGTTCATTAGACTCTCGGCATCTCTAATTGTGCAGTTCATTTACGATGTTATAAGTCCAATATTGAGAGCATATAGCATCAGTCGAAGAACAGCACTCTGTGTACTATTGATATGTAAGTCTGCATTATGGTGATACACACATTGTCTATATTGGCGTACGATTTGATGCCCTCCTTCTTCCGCCGATTAAGAAAGAAGGCCAGCGACAAAGATATTGTTATATCACAAGCAACGGAGCAGGCGAAGGAGATGGTCTGAACTACCTTTAGGAATATTAAGTCATTGTCATCCCTGGTACTTCCATATTCAGACCTACTCGGCAGAAGTGGTCATAAATTATGATGACAGAACCTCCGACGTCACTATAGGACTGAGATAGCCTCGTGCACAGAAAATGAGAAATATAAGGACTAACAGTCGAACCAGGACAATTGAAGTTGCAAAGTGTTTAGTCACGATTTGGATTATAAGACGGAAGCAATACGCACTAACGCCAGTAACTACATCATCGAGACCATGTTGGTATGTGAGCCTGAACCGTCATCGGAAGACTTAAAGACTCACCGGCGGATGTCAGAGTCGTGATAATCTAGTAGGTAGTGAGACTCTGTTTAAATTGTTCTCGAAAGACAATAATTTCACCTACAAGAATAAGGGCTAGATAAGTATTTTTGCCACTCACTATAGAATGAAATGTTCCTTCAGACTACCATGCTTCCATATGATCAAGAAGGTACTTACAGACCCATACTCGTAGTGCATAAAAACTGTACGTAAAATGTTGGGTAGTATAGCGGAACCACTGTAGTAGGAATAGTACCTTTGGACGGCAACGGGCAGAAACACCTAGGAGAAGAGTTAATTTATATCAAAATGAAGGGCGGTCTCCCATACTCACGGTAGTATAACATGACAACTTTATTGGTGATTGATGAGTAATGTAACAGAAAATGTAGTGAAGAAGTGCGTACAGCGAGACTATAGAACGAACGATGAATTAGTACGATTCGAGATATAGAATCGTCTGAAAGTACCCAGGGGTGACGATGATTGCAGGTAGCGCGGTATAATGAGAGGGTAGCCGACAATAGATTACCCAATAGTAGAATGCGAAACAAAATCCACTAAAGATGATTGTGCTCATGATTCTGCATTATGATGATAAAAAATGAAGATCGTCTCAAGGCATGGAGGAAGCACATACAGGCAACTTCCTACCTGGAAAGACAATTGTGGGTGTGAACGTTCATGACAGACCTAGTATACTTACGAAATATTTCAGCAGCATCGGATCTTCTCTGTAGGTTTTGTAATAGCGGTGTGTCTGTGAGACACCAATAGCCCACATGCTTTTTAGTGCTGTTAGAGTTAAAGAAAGAGGAATCATAATTGAGCATACACTGCCAGGACAGGAATCCCTGAAGATAATGTTAAAATGAAAAGGAACCTCAAGAGAAGTCGCATACCAATGAGAACTGATTGACCTCCTTGAGTTAAAGAAACAAGAAGCTCCTCTAGTAACATCAACTCAGACATGATGTAAGGGAGTTAGATTCAGTGGATTTAGTAGGGTAGTTTACTTATACCCCAGGACATCTGACGGACTGTTGTATAGTGTACCAAAGTGGACAGCTGCCAAAATCACGAGATGCTGGTAACGGCATCAGCTTTTGGATGATCCGCGACACGGAAAAATATTGTGACGTCGCCCGTCACAAAATTATAATATCCTAAAGTCCGTGCATTGAAGCTTTTATATTTATTTATGAACCGCCTATCAATGCCACAGATGAAAATAAAATAAAATAACTATCTACAGGTTAAACGTATCCCACGTGAGTACGCGGAACATCCCCTATGAATAGTTGTCAGATTATTTGTGAGAATATATAGGAGGTACTGGACGTCAGCCCGGTCACTGTCGCTATCGGCATTTCGCGATTTTGGTAACTGTCTACTTTGGTACATTATACTGTTTATACTTAAACTGAGGTGAGATGGTTTCCTCCCAGTTTGGTACTAATGAAAGTGTGATAGAAGGCTTTCCGAGTGCAGTGATTTCTGATTTCACGAAAGAATGTGAAGGTGAGATTGGACTGTAAACAGTGTACAATCGATTGGTTCCATCGAAGATGGATCTGATGGCATCATTCTCAGATAATCTCGCTAGGGGGATTTCCCCTGTAAGTCAAACATCAGTGTACAGTCGATTGGTACCATCGGAGATGTATCTGATGGCATCATTCTCACACAATCTCGCTACGGGACTTCCCCTGTAAGTCAAACACCAGTGTACTATCGATTGGTACTATCGGAGATGGATCTCATGGCATCATTCTCACAATCTCGTTAGGGGACTTCCCGGTAAGTCAAACATAGAGCCCCAGCCACCTGAAGAGACATAGAACAAGTTTAGTAAATAATGTGGGTATATTGGTTCCTAATGAACTATAATAAAAAAAGTCTTTGAGCAGAAAATGACTAAGTAGCTACTAGGATAAAGTATCTACAATTCAGGTGAAAAGTTCTTAGGGAAGCAAGTGTGCTCAAAAGGGTGATACCTGTAGCACTTGGGACAGAAGACAAGAACATCTTCAGCCTCAGCCTTAACCTTTGAAGAAGAGCTACTTGGCCCCTCAATGCTCTCTTTGAAGTGTCTAGGGCCAACAATGACTCCCTCCATAACGGATGAGGATGGGGAATCCAGCATCATGAAGCGTGAAGGGGCACATGTGGGTGCTTTGCCGAGACAACAGTTGACAACAGACGACACAGACAGGCTGCTCTCTTCTAAGAGATGTCCAAAGCTATGAGGAATAGCTAAATATGATTCAAAATAAGGGTCATGTACAGTAAGTATATGAGTATATACCATATTGACCCTATTAGCAGTATGGTGACCGGCGCTAGACTGAGTGCGAGTGCGATGCAATCCCAGTGCCCAGGCTCGAGGAGAAGTGTGGGACCTATAGGACAAAGCAACACCAAGGTCCCTAGTGAAATTGAGGCATGGTTCTCCCAATATAATCATTGTAAGAATATTTATTCCATTCAGTATTTTATCTGCTTATTCTTTTACTAGCTATTGTAATTGCTAGAGCTTTCATTAACTCTCAGTCCTCTGAAGCACATTTAATTTTATTTCAACGGATATCTGGAATAGCTGAAGCGGAACAGGTAAACAAGTGCAGATCCGACACATCCACGGAGAGGGCCTTGACACAATAACTGCAGATGGCCATAGAGGTCAGGTAATAAATCTGTGATCATATAATGACTTAACTGAGTATATAATATTATTCAAAAGGATGGAGCGAGTTTTGTCAGTCACTCTGCCAGTCAATAGCGCAGCAGGATACTGCACCTATGAAATTACAAAGCCTCTCCACATGTTAACTCCAAGTGACCATCTGAAATGGTGCTACCGGTATTGTTTCTTGCATTTTACCCGTCATGTACATGATCTCCACAGTCATGTGGTTGAGAATGTTCACACTGCTATGGAGCTTAGCTTCTGCGGAGGAGCTCCCACCAGCAGTCTATACACAGATTGTGACAAGTATTCAAGGGGAAGGCACGAAAGCAGTTGGTAAGTAAATCTGGTCATTATTCATTATTTACCGATGTACTTATTGGTTTGGCCTCACATTGGTTCCGGGACAAGGGGGCGGCCGACAGTTGGGCATTGGCTGCCATCTATCATCTGAAAAGCAAAATACCCATTTATATTTGGAAAGCAGCACCTTCTACCTCAAACGGAAATGAGCAAGCTCATAGAACATCAATTGAGAAGGGACCAAGCTTGCTGTTGTGACAGGTATTCTTTTTGGGCAAGGTGTTGGTTTTAGACAATTGGAAGGAATTGAAATGCTTCTAATGCATAGAATAACTCACCATGATCAGCTTCAAACACACTTGCGAAGAAATGGACACACATACTGATCAGAAGTGGTATGTTTTAATAGCTTCGAGAAGTTTAACATTCATTCAAGGATCTGTAGCGGTGGTTCAAGAGAGAAAGGTCAAAGAGAATGACTCCACTCTTCAAAATTCATACACAGAGCTTTCAAAACCGCAAGATGATACTACAAAGCAAATTTCAACCCTCAAACGTGCCATGGAGAAGGGAACAACCACCAAGCCAACCATAAAAAGGCTTCAGACAGTTGAAAATAAGTATGAGGATGAGGACACCTATTCCACTCTGTCAACTTTAGAATATCACAGTTCCGGTCGCATTCAAGCTCCAGAACTCATAGAGCCGAGTAAATACTCCCTTCACACATTTTCAAAGCATCACAGACTTGGAAGCCAGTGCAGCTTCACCGTACATCTCACAGCTCTCTTCCGCTTCTTCCTCCACCTCTCCAATCTGTTGGATCTCACCAAACATATTCAAGCTCTTCAGCTCCTCTTCAATTCATCAATTTGCACAATTCACATGAGCCCCTTTGTTCCAATGGATATCCAATGGCTGCTACAACCAGCTCAATAAGCCATTTCCAATCACAGATTCTTTACCACAGTTTACCTCCGCCATTGCCACTGCCACCTCCACCTCCTCATGGATACAGTTATTCTTATCAATGCTATTATCCAAACAATGCTTCACAGGGCTATTACTATCTCTATCCACCTATATAGATCTCTATGCATAGTAGCATGAGTTATTGGCTTTGAAGCCCTAGCCCAGTCAGTCCATAATAATGTATCAACCCTTATTGGCATTTCATGAGGTCATTTTATACTGTAGAAATTCTAACTACATAGCAAGGTATTTTACAAGTTATCTTACTTACTGACAACCTTACTTATTTGTTATATAACTCTGGAATACTTTATCGATTTTTCCATTGAATTCTGATACCTTTGATAGAGCTGGGAAAGGCACCATGTTATCATACAGTCATTTTAAACAGTGTCGTTTCCGACCATACTTATAGTAAGTTTCTTAGTAATTTATTCGAGTTATTATAAGCATCGGTAGAGCTTCGGGATGTTCTGACTCTATCATATAGTCATATTAAATTGTAACATTTCTGAGAATACAGTAATCTTTTCAGGAGATTTTTCGATCTATATGAACCTTGCCTGCTTTTTAGATGTCCTCAGAATATTTCGTTGAATTTCCGCTACCTCTGGTGGAGCATGGGGACATTTTAATTGTAGCATTTCATATAGTCAGTCTTATAGTAATATATTGAGCTTATTTATAATACCATTATACTGGCAAGTGACCCTAGAGTATCTATTGAATTTTCAATACCTCGAGCTTGAGGACTGTCCCAATATATCTTGTGGCCATTTTGAACTGTAGAATTTCTGAGCATACATCCACCTCATAATAATGAATCTGAGCTATTTACAATGCTAACTGGCTGGCAGAGGACTCTAGAATATTCCACTGAATTTTCAATACCTCCGGGACGGCCTCTAAAATATTTTATTAGGTTTCTTGTACCAGAGACCATGGGTATGACCTCAACAATTACTATTAGTATACACTCAATTTACCTGCTTATCTACGTGTGTAAACATCTACTTGCTATGCTCTATACCCTTAATATGTCACGGCAATGCTTTGTAGGGAGGAGTCCGGGGTCTGTTCACTCACAATATTTAGTTTTGACTGGCTAGGATCTGTCAGGGTCTGTCAGATTGCCAGTGCCGAGGTGCTGAATGGTACCATTCGACTGTATACTGATGTTTGACTTACAGGGGAAGTCCCCTAGTGAGATTGTGTGAGAATAATTCCGTCAGATCCATTTTCGATGGTACCAATCGACTGTACACTGGGATTGTTCAACCTGTACACGTCCAAACCTAAGACTGCAAATATCCGTGGCGTGTGTCAGTGTAGAATGCCCACCGAGTTCACGCATCAGAAAATATGTACTTACCCAGAGTAATTCCGCTGAATAAAAAATTCGCGGATTTCCGCAGGCGCAATTCTGATGTTTCTCTGTGGGCTCTTAGCGTCTGCCTGAATCTGCGGATTTCCGCATGCCAGGATGTGCACTCTCCCCCTCTCTGACTCTGCCTGTGTGGGTGCATTACCAACACATCGTGGGAGAACCCTACTTCGAACCTCTGAGCAAAAAAATCTCCAGGCCTTGATGGATACCCGGTCTGATGGGGAGCTGTTTCGCTTGGTCCGTCTATGGATTGATCCGAAACCCCGCCCATGTGCAGTCTCCCTACTGGCCCTAAGCAGTACTTTCCGCCAGCGGATTAATCAACCTGCGGTGCTGCCTCCAAGATTCGACCCCTTGTTGCATGCGATTAATGAATCTTTCCTAAGCAGGCCTGTCCCCGTGGATAACACTCCACAGCTCACCTTTTCCACCCCATTTTTGGAGAAAGAGATTGCGGCTGCAAAGGTGATCCTTGATGACACGTCACGCACCAGCTCTGTTGGGATAGATGGCATCACATACAGGGCTCTTCTCCAGATTCCGAATGCAGAACTGACTATTATGGCCAATGAATGCATCACAACCTCCTCTGTCCCTACCACCTGGCTCCTAACTATCCTATCTCCCATCCTGAAACCTCAGCGGGATGCTCTAGACCCCTACAATTAACGTGACATTGCTCTTGAGTGCACCATGCTTAAGCTGATCACGTTAATTGATCGAAGGATTCGTGATTGGTTGGAGCCAGAGGGCCTATTGCCCCCAAGCCAAAATGGGTTCCGTGCAAAATATCGCACCTGCAACAACACATTCATCCTCTGCTGCCTGATCGACAAATCCGTTGCTACGAACTCGGTTATTTTCACTGTGTTTGTCGACCTGACAAATGCCTTCCCTTCCACCCACCGAGCGACCCTTTGGAGAAAGATGCAAAGATTGGGGGCTGGTGGCCCCATACTTGCATGGTTGCGCATGCTGTACACCTCCATGTCGTTTGCTGTCAGATCGGATGGGGAGCTTTCCGAGGTCTTCTACTCAACACTCGGAGTTCTGCAAGGTGACTCAGCTTCCCCCATACTTTACCTCATATACCGCTCCGATTTCACACTGCCACCAGATCCGGATTATGTCGTCTTGGCAGACACGGCAATCTCCCACCTCGAACATGCTGATGATATAGTTATCCTCTCCTCCTCTGAGTCTGGCCTCCAACATCACCTCCATCATCTAACAGCATGGTGTGATCGAAATTTTATGACAATCAGTGCTACTAAATCAAAGTATATGATCTTTGGCATCCTCCCAAGCCCCCTCCGACTCCCTATCCTCGCCGGACGATACATCGAATTCACTAATACGTTCACCTATCTCGGCTATACCTTCTCCAGTCTAACACATAATGTTTTTGACGATCATTATTATAAGAAGGCTGCAACTGCTACACGTGTGGGAAATACTATCCTCTCAATGTCCCACCATGTTGGTTGCCTTCCTGTACATGAGGGTCGAATACTCTACACAAGCCGTGTCGATCCTCACCTCACCTCTGGTGCCGAAGTGGTCATTGATGTGATCAAGACTGCACTGCAACGCTTAGAGGCAGTGCAGCTGCTATTTCTGCATCGCCTATGTTGCAAATTTCGAAATCGCCTGAAGTCACCTATAGCATCTTAATCATTAAATTTCTCACTGACCTGCTTCCCTGAAGGTCATATTCATCGGATCAATAGGACAACACCGACCAGCTCAAAATCCCTAACAACCCACCTTTGACGAATTTCAGGATATTAATATATATGACTTGAATCATGCCAAAATCTGTGATTTTGTCCTATGCCATTATGAATTACTTTTACGCTATTCTACTGGCAAAATTATTGACTGAAATTAAAACAATGCAAGAAGTTTGTTTGACTACCTGAGGCATTATGGCAATAGCCCGCAGACACTCATCCGCTAGGCTATCGGAATGAAACTTTGGACCTAATCCGATTAGTACTGTAATCAGTGCAGCTGTGCTATAGGCGGGCGTCAGGATGTCTCTGGGAATGCACTAGTTCCAGGTTGATTTCTAGGAACCTCTACCGGAAACGAAGTCAGCAGATACTTACATATGTTACTACATATCGTTAACAATTATTTGACAGGGGCATTATACGTAGTGGGAGGATGAGGGAGCCATGAGGGCCGAATATGTCTTTCTGAGTCTTTACTAGCATAGCGGCGACCTGGGCACATTTGGTATCGTCTGCCAAGTACAGGCAAATACATAGTATTCTTTAATATCTATAGCAAAAATGACATAATGAGCTGCTAATGCTATCATCAGTATTTAGGAACTACGAGGAACAACGTAACCCTGCAGAGTAGTCTTACTACGGTTCCTCGAGTATTGTCTATTTTCAGATACCATGGTAGTAGGGGTAGGATACCAATATGTAGTTCCTAATAACCTTGTAATCATATACCGTTCATTCAGGGAGAGATTTCAATCGCATCGACAGAATGGCATTTGCCATTATCAATACCTTAGGTTCCTTTCAAATAAAAAATAAAGAAATAAATAATTAAAACATTTGGAAACGACAGAGAAAACCTTGGGAAGGCTAAAAGAAAATGTACTTTTTTATTCTACAGGTTTAAACCTCAAAAGACAAATTTTACGTCTCAAATGCACACCGCGGTTCATGTACGTACATTGGTCAATTATTATAATTTGATAGCTGGATACTGTCCCTTCAAGACGTTGATGGAACCCTTATTGGGTAATCCTGCGTACCGACGCATGTCCAAATACTTCTAAGGACACCCAATTATCACGGTGAATTTGGGAGCCAGCAGTAATTTAGCGTTGAAACGTGAGCTTAATCCCCGGACCTAATAGATTAACGAACAGATACGTGCCTGTCGGTAGAGTAGAATATCCTTACCGAGCATGCAAAACTACTGTTGAATGTCTAACGCATCTAAGGGCTGTTCCGGCAAGTTCAAATGGCGAGTGAGATGCAGGGATTTGAGAACGTTCCACTCTCTACTATCGCATACTTTTGGGACTCAGATTTAGTATAAAGGCGACATCATAAGGGCTTTATACCCCTATCCCCCCAGAAATCAACCTCACAGTTCTATTAATTCGGTACTTTACGCCGTGAAATTCTTTGCCGTTCTTGTCACTACCCTCCCCGCCCTTGTCGTGACTAACATGGTGCTTAAATCTGCCAGGATCGTCGGTGCCGCCTACTGTGAGTATTAGAAGTACTGCTACTTTTCTCTTTCAGTACTTAGTAGCACAATAATATAATTCTTACCAATGAGCAAACTGGAAACTTCATTGTTAGCAGCGCAATCGGTGCCGATGGCAAGTTGTCTCCTGGTCAAATTACCTGGGTCGGAGGCAATGATCAGTATAATTTTTTCTTGAGCTGCACTCCATCAACCTTGCTTCTAACAAGGGGCTCACGGCCTTGACGGTCCCCTTGGACCTGACGCCACTTTCACTGGAGGTGTAATTACTGTGTATAGTAATAAAGTGTATATAACTAATGTGAGAGTTATAGTACTAATGTGTATAACCAGTCTCTGACATCTCTGCCGCAAGCTTATTATTAGGATGAAGGTGTGAAGACTGTCATCGAGGTTTCGTTCGACTCGGGGGGGCGTCGTCGGGAAGTACCGGTTCAGCGCTGGCCTTTCGGGTACCGATGTTGCTACGATTGGTTCAGCTGAGTATGTCGATTCTTTTTATTTATCATTAAGGTACTTACAATGACCTCCGACAGCTACCTCTACGTCCTCTCTGTTGGCAGCCGCTCAGTTGAAGTTCTTTCGCTCGCTGGAGGCTCACTGGCAGGCAAGGCTGCCGTCGTTTAAGAGTATGCCTTCTCTCTCTGTAGATTTCTTTCTGCGAGTTCCCTTTATTAAAAGCTGTCAAAATATTTGCAACTTGCTCGCACGGGTCATCTGAATCCCCTTCAGATGAATAATTCTTCTTTAAATATGAGATTAAATGAATTCCAGGGAGAGACAGCACATGTATTATTAGTAGTACTTATAATTGTATGTCGATGTTGTCGTGGAGGATTCATTTTGCCGCATGAGCAACGCATGGGAGTACAGCAATGCATTGAACGTTGAAGAACTCACGAGTTACATGAACCTGATAATACATGTAATTATTTCTTTCGAGAAATTTATACAGAATTTATAATAATAATGTTGCATTAGATAATTGGAGCAGTCGATGATTGGTCGATGAGTGAGGCGGCAAGATATTCAAACTCCGCCCCTACGAATTTTGCTATGTTTCGCAAACGAGGCGAAATCAGTGCTCGTCGCAACGGGCGAGCTAAGACGTAAGTCTTAGTTATAAATGGCTATTGCGCTATACTGACTTGGTTTGCTTAGCGGATCAGACCTTCCACCACCAGATGCCATCTCGGTAGCCTCTTAAAGCTATACCTAAGAATGTAGTACGGGTTCTGCAAGCCGCAGAAACTGGATAGGCACATAGGGAGAAGAGATAGGGAGAGCTTTAACCGGGAATATCGGTGGCGAAGATAGGGAGCGGAAGGAGCAAAATGGTAAGCAAAAGAAGCTATCAAGGTGAGGATTCTATTGTTCTATCTACAACCTATGTAGTCTAATGACGCTACTGTAGCATGGAAAGAGCTTAGG
>KN837381.1:0-30303 GCA_000827215.1 Sphaerobolus stellatus SS14 | reverse complement strand
CAGAAGAATACAGGAATTCGGTGCGCAACCATGTGGTGGTGGGTGGTGACCGAACGTTCGGAGGAGTCACGTGTCTCCATATGACTGGTCACATTTAGTGTTGCCAAAGTTCGGTTTTAGTTCCGGACGGAACCGAAACCGTCGGTTCGGTTTAAAATAGCAACGGTCCCGAACCGAACTGTTTACTAATGGGTCGGTTCAACCTATAAACCGGTCTTAATCCGAAGACCGCTGTCTGTCAGCGCTTATATGAACTGCGGAAGGTGCTGAGCGATAGAGCTTGACGGACAATTCAAATAAGTTCAAATAAATTCACAATAATCCTTAGATATATCTGAGATACACACGTATGATGTATAGAGCTTTGAACGGAGTAAAAGTGTTAGAAGACGCAGGATAACAGAAGCTCCCCACGCTAATATCAGTTTACCTTCATGGTTCCTTGTACAAGCCTAAACCATCTACATAGATCTCTATATTCGATACATAAGTGTGTTATGTGGATTGGCAAAGTGCAGTTAGGAGCAAAAAATGTTTCAACAGATGGGCGTGTAGAGGTCTGGCTAGCTGTGGGTTGCGGAGTAGGCTGATGAGTTGATGATGTGAAAGAAAGCGGCGGTAATGGGAGAGGAGAAGAGGGAGGAGGAGGAGCTTGTGCAAAGAAATCTTGCAATTTCATCGGCCTCTTGCTCCCTTGCATTCTTCGCAAGGCGGTTCTCACGTTGCTGTTCCCTAATTTCACGAATATCTTCCTCGTCTAGAGTATCCTATTAAACACATTGTCCAAATAAGTAGAAGGAGTATGAGGAATGGCGACCACTTTACCTCTGGTACTGCGGGAGCCCCCCGTCCCCTCCCACCGCCTCTGCCCCTAGGGCGACCCCTTCCACGAGCGCGCCTCGATGCCAATTCGTTATCATTATCATCCCGCGCTGGATCAATGCCACCTCCCCGCCCTCGTCCACGTCCACGCCCTCGCCCTCCCCTGCCTCTACCATGTTGATTACCGCGCTCATCGCCGTCCTTGGTGGTCGAGAGGATGCGAGCAAGGGTGTCATCATATGCAGCATTATTTCGTGTAATGCGCAAGTCATAGGCCATCTATGGAGAGATAAAGATTAACAGTGTGCAAAAGTGACTTATAAGTTGACGCACCTGAGCAGAACTTCTTATACCATGAGTGCCGATCCTCTGCTCCCTGTATATCTGAACGGCAGTCGCAACGCAAAGATCAAACGGAACTAAGAAAAGCTTGTTAGCTAGTCGAAATAATTGAAGAAGTTCCTCCGGTCCTGAGTGGAGACTGGACATAGCCTTGTCGCCGGACAGCATATCCGAGAGAAAAATACAGGAAAACTCACTAGTATAGTAAGACATCATCTCAAAAAACCCTGGCGTTGCTGGGGAAATGTGAAGAGACAGAGGGAACGGCCATATGCTGTCACATTGTAGTCACTGATCGGCTGCAGGAGGCTTTTGTGAATTATTATCGGAGCAACTTTTTCTTCGCACATACAATACCTAATCCTTAATCTTTGCAAGTAGCGAAAGTTACTGAGATACTTGAACACTAACTATAGAAGATAAGGAAGATGAAAGGAGAAGGTGCAAGAGAGCATTAATGATGTACGAGCGGAAACGGTTCAACCGAACAACCCGGTTTGGGACCGGTCTCTAAAATAACCCAAACCAATGAAGCCAGTCGATAAATGGTTCGGTCTGGTCCGTCTATTTTCGGTTTGGTCCCCAGTTTAATCCGGACCGCGTCAAGTCGTTGGCAACACTAGTCACATTACCGTCACCTACTCCTACAACTTGCTTGGCTTTTGTCATGGTCGACCATTACGTCCCACTGCTGCGGTCGACCACGTTGTCCCGTATGCATGTCTTGCTGCCGCGAGAGCCTCGTACTACCTAAAAACATTACAACGTCGGTCTCGGTATATCATACTGTGTCGCACTGGCCAGCACCATCTTCTCCGTCTTCTGCCACGCTAGCCTAGTAGACGTCCGTTCTTCTTTTGTTCGTCCGCCCACATCGTTGATGACATTACGTCACCACCACCTTGCGGCTTGGCTACTGTGTCTGCTTCCTTTTGGACCGCGTTGGCAGAATTGGATTGCAGACTGTCTTAAACCTGCCATGCGCCATACAAAACCAATGCGGCCCTCCCCTAGTCTTCCATGTACTAGAATACTGTAGTGCGCTGAAACTAAGCACACACCTTCGAAGTGTAATATCTCGGGGGGGTCTTAGCACAGAAGGATGCGTGACCAATGACCTAAATCCTCTCCTTCGCTTCTCGTGGTTGCGGTTGTTGTAGCGGAGGTGGGCAAGGGTCGTGGAAGGTATTGGTGTGCCGGTTGGGAGCGCACTCTCCTGTACTTATGTGCTTTATAGCTATGATCTTTCTAATGATGATGTCTTTTGTTTGTATTATGAGTGGCACAGGTAGCAGTACATGCAGTTTGATAGTAGGAGGTTTAAGTGGGGAGTTTGGGAGCGACATACTGTAGTAGTGCGCCGAGACAGTCACGCGTCACGCTGGCTGTGCTTAAAAGGCAGTTTGTCACGCGTCACTGGGGTCGTTGTGCTAAGGGTCCCCGGAAGGTCACAAGCTTCGAAACCTGCTAAAGAATGTTTATTCTTTTATAGTAAAATTGTTTCTATTGACTTCTTGGAACGACGGGAATTATTTAGGCTTTATTTGCTTTCTGAGACCTCCTGTGCTTAAATATTTGTGCATAGGTCATTGGTCACGCATCCTTCTGTGCTAAGACCCCCCGGATATTACACTTCAAAGGTGTGGGCTTAGTTTCAGCGCACTACAGGAATCAACTCGGCGTTCCTGATGGGACCCATGCCGGCTTATCCTCCTCCTCCTCCTCCTCCTCCAGCATGCTCATTGGTTGGTTGCGTTCGTAGACAATAAAGTGCTGGTACGCGAGGCGCCTCTCGGTATCAAAGTCCGACTCGAGTCCTAAACCTAAACTGGAATAGTACGGACATACCGAAGGAATTAGACTTGGATGTGAAGGTTAAAGGCACGGCGACCAAAGTTAACGGTAAGGTAGGATATTTGTAGGAGTCCAGCCAAGTACTTATAAGCTTCTGAATTATATATTCTATTATTTCTCATTGATAAAGATTAAAGCCCAAGCGTCATATCATTCATTTATTCCATATTCCATTCCCAATCCCAATCCCAATCTCATCTTCACACATTCCGCCGGAAGCTCAGCCATGTTCAACGTAAAGAGAAGTAAAGAAAATCGATATAATTCAGGCTATTTTTGAAGGTGAAGCTGGAGTTCAGACTGTCAGCATTCATATATATATATATATACTGGTCATTCAACAGTTCATCAAGGTCCCTATCTTCCTAACCTTCTATATGCATCACATGCTACTCCTTTTTTTATTCGTTTAATAAACGACACTTGGATATTCATCAGCTACTATTATGTTGGTGCAATCTTCTGATGCAGAATGGTCGTTAATTAAACAGATTCAAAGTATAGCTTTTAAGAACCATAGTCTCAAAATACTGGCGAAATGTCCGTACCTTCCCTGGCAACAGCCGTTATTTATCTTTTACAGAGGCATTGTAGACAGTTCGAGTTGAATGTCATCATCTGGTGTTGTACCTATCAATAATGGTTAATAATATAATCCACCTTTTTGAAGCAGCATCTCTTACCATCAATATCAAACGCAAGAAGCGACTTCCCTCGAGTAGATGTAATAGGGGCGTTCAACCTGGAGCGAATACTAGCCCTAGCGTTCAGTCTGGAAGAGGACAGCTGTGTTAGAGCTCCCCGATTGAGCAATACAAGAATGGACCTACGATACCAGTACGGAATTAAAATATACTACGAATTGTTTTAGTGAACGTTAAGAGAATAACTACGAGAAAAGGCTTACTTCCGCCCGTCCAGCTGTAAAATATCACCCATGTAAATTTTTCGGGTGAAGTTGTTCTCCACTAAGATGTTAAACGCGAGTTACTATTAGTAACATTTAAGTTCAACGGTTCATACTTACAGTTACAACGTCGACGAGGGTGAGGATGCTAGGAATCAATGTTCATTAGACTCTCGGCGACTCTGCCAATTGTGCAGTTCATTTACGATGTTACAAGTCCAATATTGAGAGCATATAGCATCAATTGGAGAACAGCACTTTGTGTACTATTGATATGTAAGTCAGCATTATGGCGATACACACATTGTCTATATTGGCGTACGATTTGATTGTCTGCTTCTTCCGCAGATTAAGGAAGAAGGCCAGCGACAAAGATATTGTTATATCACAAGCAACGGTGCACGTGAAGGAGACAGTCTGAGCCACCTTTAGGAATATTAAGTCATTGTCATCCCTGGAACTTCCATTTTCAGACCTACCCGGCAGAAGCGGTCATAGATTATAAAGATAGTACCTCCGACGTCACTGTAGGACTGAGATAGCCTCATGCACAGAAAATGAGAAAATATAAGGACTAACAGTCGAACCAGGACAGCTGACGTTGCAAAGTGTTTAGTCACGATCTAGATTATAAGGCGAAAGCAATACGCACCAACGCCAGTAACTACATAATCGAGGCCATGTTGATATGTGAGCCTGAGCCGTCATCGGAAGAATTAAAGACTCACCGGCGGATGTCAGAGTCGTGATAATCTAGTGGGTAGTGAGGCTCTGTTTAAATTGTTCTCAAATGGATTCACCCACAAGAATAAGGGCTAGATAAATATTTTTGCCACTCACTATAGAACGAAATGTTCCTTCAAACTGCCATTCTTCCATATGGTTAAGGTACTTACAGAGCCATACTCGCAGTGCGTAAAAACTGTACGTAAAATGATGAGTAGTATAGTGGAACCACTGTAGTAGGAATAGTACCTTTGGACGGCAACGGGCAGAAACACCTTGTGGCAGAGTTAATTTACATCTAAATGAAGGGCGGTCTCCCATACTCACCGTACCATAACACGCCATCTTTATTGGTGATTGGTGAGTAATGTAACAGAAAATGTAGTGAAGAATTGCGTACAGCGAGACTATAGAACGAACGATGAATTAGTACGATTCGAGATATAGAATCGTCTGAAAGTACCCAGGGGTGACGATGATTGCAGGCAACGCGGTATAATGAGAGGGTAGCCGACAATAGATTAACCAATAGTAGGTTCCGAAACAGAATCCACTACAGATGATTGTGTTCATGATTCTGCGTTATGATGATAAAAAATGAAGATCGTCTCAAGGCATGGAGGAAGCACATACAGGCAAATTCCTACCTGAAAAGAGAATTATGGGTGTGCGTTCATGACAGACCTAACATACTTACGAAATATTTCAGCAGCATCGGATCTTCTCTGTAGGTTTTGTAATAGCGATGCGTCTGTGAGACACCAATAGCCCACATGCTTTTTAGTGTTGTTAGAATGAAAGAAAGAAGAATCATTGTTGAGCATACACTGCCAGGACAGGAAGCGCTGAAGATAATGTTAGGATAAAAAGGTAACTCGAGGAACCTCAAGAGAAGTCACATACTAATGAGAGCCGATTGACCTCCTTGAGTTAAAGAAACAAGAAGTTCCTTTAGTAACATCGGTTCGGACATGATGTAAGGGAGTTGGATTCAGTGGATTCAGTAGGGCAGTTTACTTATACTCCAGGACATCCGACGGCCTGCATCAGGAAACCTGACAAGTTGGCATAAACTATATAGCGCTCCGTAGTTTATGTCAACCTGCCAGGTTTCCTGATGTGTTGTATGGTGTACCAAAGTGGACAGCTGCCAAAATCACGAGATGCCGGTAACGGCACCAGCTTTTGGATGATCCGCGACACGGCAAAATATTGTGACGTCCCCCGTCACAAAATTGTAGTATCGTAAAGTAGCCGTAGTATCCTAAGCTGTGAGTCTGTAGGTTCTGTACAAGCCCCTCCAAAGGCCAGGAGGAACATGGAGCACACACTGCCAGCTGTGCCTTGTCATATATTTGAAAACAATACATATATATATATATTCAACCAAGTCTGTTTCCAAATTTTCCCAAAATTTTCCCAATTTTTCTAATTGCTCATAGGGAATAGGGACCCTGAGCAACGTGAGGGAGCCTCCCGGAATGAAAGGGAGCTGAAACTCACTGATTCTCCCTTAGTCTAATTGGAAATAACTTCTTGTTGTTGCTCATGTATTTAAGGAACTTTGGCAAAAAGATAAACAGAAGTATTTGCTTGGGAAATATTTCGCATTCTTCCCCCAGTTAGGATACACTGGGCAAAATTTAATGTCGCAACAATATCGAATATTAGACAGGTTGTGCAATAGCCACGACACTCCTGCGTGGTTATTTTTTGATGTGCATCAGTGGCTCCGTGATAGCACTTGTGGCTCCTGGTGGCTACCATATATGTCAATGCAACTGTAGGGCAACAGAAGCACACCAAAAAATAGTCACCTAGGAGCTCCGTGGCTCTTGCACAACCTGTCTAATAAAATGCTTCCGTTTGACGGGAAACCTTGACATTCATACATCACTAAAAAAAATCCAAATATCTTGCAAAAGATTGCAGAAGATTGCAATGGCTTGCAGCCCATGGTGAACACTCAAGATGTTTGGATTTTTAGTGATGTAGAAATGATACTTAACAAGAACATACTAAAAATACTACATGATGCTCATTCCAGGAAATATTGGAAACACGAGAAGCCTCCGTATGATGAGAGTTCATAGTCGATCGTTACCATCCGGCATCTCGGCCGCGTGTGTCGCGCGATCTGACCGTATTGCCGGTCAACGTGTCGACCAAATCCCCCGACCACCTCCTTTCCCTCCTCTTAATATTCCAAGTTCGTTATATTCGATAATGCTATATTTAGGTATTTCACTACATATTACGGGTAAAGGTATGAGGATGGATAGGAATTGCTATAGGGATACTGGGATGGGCGTGGAGAGGTATGGGGATAGGGAGTTTCTCCGGAAGATGGAGAAGTGCTAGGTACGTTATCTGTTCGTTCTATACATTCCGGGAGAGGCTAAGACTGAGATCCATAGTGCATTTGGACTGGATGTCCATAAGCTGCAGGAGGGAACGGCCGGTCAACTGGGCTCTGCAGCAGAGGGAGCATGTTTGGGTTAACGGTTTGCTGCTGAGTTGGCAGCATGTGCAACCCCGGCAAGGCTGTTTGGTTGGCGGGATGAGCAGGATCTGGGTGTTTAGCTACGGTGGGGCCTTGTGGCAGATCAACCTATAACAGATCAGTATGTAATGAGGAATACAATCGTTTATAACATACTTTAAAGGTGTATTGCATACTTGAGGGAATTGTACCATCAGCGGCATGGTCAGAGTGGATGTATGGTTGAGAACCGCTGGCAACATTGGGGAAAGTCGAGTAGATGTGACGTTGGGCAGAGGACCGCTGCTGATTTGAGCCAGCTGGAGTATTCAGAGATGGCGGGATGGGGACTCTGCCCGAGCTCAGATTTTGAAGGCCCGGGATGCTAGCTTTGAGTCCTTGAAGCTGCTGCTCAGTACCCCGTAACCTCTTCAGAGCGGTCTCAGTGACCTCCCCGAATGCTTGGGTGCGTTTCAAGGACTTTGCTTGTGAAGCTGCTTTGTCTACAAGCTGGGCATGTTGGTTGTAAGCCTTCTCAAGCGCAGCATAGTGCGCTTTCACTGTACGCCGCTGAACAGCAACTGGATAGAGGATACTAAGATAAATATAGGCTCGTAATGTACTTCCACTTACCAGTTCTTACAACAGCTCTGGAGGCACGAAGGTAATACGTAGGCAGGCGATCACGGGGATGTATACCATGCTCTTCAAGTACTTTGAGCGTTACCATCGCCCGATGGTCGTATTGAAACCCGCGCAAAGCACCTGGCACCAGTGAGAGTTTCCGGCCATCACGATAGATATTGCGATGTGACTGTTCATTGCCATTTGTTGTGTTCGGACTTGCTTTCCAAATAGCAACAGGGATCTGGCTTGCAGGACGATACACAGCGGCCAGCATACAACTTCCAGCGGCCAGCTTATCTTTCAACCAATCTGTCTTACAATTGAGTATCTGAACATAGAAACATCATGGTCTCGTACCTTGAGCTTTCTTCCCTCCCTGTCGAATTATTGCAAGCGTCCCATCGAAGTTGGGAAGGGGATCTGCTGAATAAAGGCTCATCATTGCCTGAGAGACTGAAGACGATACATGCATTTGAACGCCACGAACGCGGGTCGAATAGTGCTGGAAGCAAACACGAAAGCAATGCTTCAGGTGTTCGTATGGTGTAAGCTCATGAAGGGGCTTCGTCCAGTCGATGGAGCAGTATCCGGGCATGTCACGGCACATGTCCTGTAATCTCAGTCCAAGACCTTGTATCTAAGATTCAGTTTGTTCAGTCATAATGGTATCTAGATCTCACCTAAGGCCTGACCACGATGTTCATCTCAGATAACAGTATCCCAGCCACTTCCATGAATATGTCGAAACTGAACTTGCTGACCCGTGTCTGCCTCCACAATTTCGAAGATCCGTTGAAACAGAATTCGGTGCGCTTCAGCACTTTGGGATGATGTGAAGACACGGCAGACGACGACCGCTAATAATATTCAGAAATTATGGAACCCAGGACCAAATAGACTATCAAATTTACAGCGTGCATATTCTGCAAACCACGCTTCAAATTCAAATTCTTGCCAACTGTGGATTCGCTTGAAGGAAGTGTCCATAGAGGGACATTTCGCTTGTAATAATAACACACTCATAGCCTTGAACATGCAGATAATAATTGTGAATTTTCTCTCACCCGGACTCTCATATGTCTCTGCACACCGAACATAAACCTGTTCTGGAGGAAGCAGGCGATTCTCCTCAATCATCGCAAGAATCCCTAGATATTGCGTGAATAAAAGGGACTATAAGCATCTTTACTACTCACCTTTGAATCCAGTCCCATGAGGAAAGTGTTCAGACTGTAACTTGTTGATTAAACGAGCCGTATGGTTACCTAGCGAGGGGTGCAAATCACTTAAAGGATCAAGCACTCCCTGCCAGCCTAGAATATTTTGAAGGCCCGTCATGAAGGCTGCATCCAATATAATTCTGCGTGAAGTAGCATCTGCTAGCCTCCATCTAAGTGTCTCCAACAATGAGATAAAGCTGTCTTCTATGATTTGCGGTGTCCGGGTCGGTCGAGGATCTGGATGCGTGTGTGGATGTTGACAGACCATAATGATCCAGGGATTGAGAGCCGCTTCGTTGGGATAATATACTTCGAAGCGTGCAGTACATTGATCTGAGTGCTCTAGAATACCTCGCTTCAAAGTACCATCTTCATAACGATGGAAGTGAGCTATGAGAGCAGTGAGTAACATAAATAACACAGAAAAAGGCAGACATACAGCAGAGCTCCTTTTGATCCCTCGTTGCTGATACAAAATCACAGGGCAAAAGAGGACCATAGCCAAGCTTTCTGGCTTCTTTCTCAATTATAAGAAATAACGACAAGATGTTTGAAAACAAGGCCTGGAGATATTCTAGGTTGAATTCATTGAGGTTCCGTATAAATAGGTGCGCTTTAGGCCCTTTCCAGCAGTTCTCGCATCTAACAATTGAGCAAATTGTGTCAATGCACATTAAAGATTCAAACTGTTAAATAACTTACTGAATAAATGACTGATCAAAGTTGTTCTTCCTAAAAATGAGCTTGCCCTTGCACTTTGGAAGATTTGAACCGGCTGTATAGCACCTTGTATCATGAAGTCGTTCATAGATGTAACAGATATAGTCTGTTATATATATTATTATTATATGTATGTAGTCTATTAGCTACATATATGCAGTATATAATTAGTGTGGACACTATAAGTGTCCACAATGGCGTGTATTTAGCATGCCAGCACATTAGGTGCCAGCATATATCTTTTTAACCACACCATTGTACTACCTTACTCAATATTACCTGAGTTCAGTTAGTCTGCATGTGATAAGATATAAATAACTTGTTATATCTTTTTTAACTTTCTCCCAAAAGTTCGGTATTCAACAGACAACATAATTGTTGTACGGTAATACTTGGTATTCAATGCACACAAGTGCATGGAAGTACCATGGGTTAGAACTAAAGAACCCTGAAAGCTCTAATATTCATCACACAAGATAATTGTGTGATAGTATTCTGGTATTCAATGTGTTAGACAGCATGGAAGTACCACAGGCTTGAACTGAAGTCAAACCATTATTATTTGTAGTTCTACAAATAATATACATATACCACGATGAGTCACAAATGTGGTAATAGAAGAACGTGGGCAGATGAACTGTCCGTGCCAGCTGTAGAAGACAGTGAGCCCACCCCAGGACTCACCATGGGGGATTTGATGAATCCCCCCTCAACCTCTGTTGACTCCCAACAGAGCCCTGAGGTGCTTGCACTGGAGCACCCGGATAAACCATCTGTGCAAGCATATGGTGTGCAAACTGTACCAAGCTGGGTACAGTTGCCCCTTAGAATGGCCAGTCCATCAAACACCACCACTCAGGGTTTAAGCCCCAGCTGATTGGCCGGAGCTTCAGGTACAGCCACCAGGGCAGTGATTCCCCAAGGCGAGTGGCTGTTGCTTCAGGCACAGCCACTCAGGGTTCCCATTCCCCTCAGGGAATGGATCAAGGCTCAGAGTTGTGGCAAAACCTCGGTGATGCCCTGAGCGACCCTGATCATGTGTCTCCTGATGCAGGAGATATGGATGAAGAGGAGAACTTCACTATCCCAGCTAGTGAAGTAAGTATACTCTGTCAGGAGTATACAGATTTTATCAATCTCAAGGACAATGCTGAGATTGGACTATCAGAAGTCATGGAGGCTACTGAACAGTTGAACACAGTGTTCAACCACATCAGGACATCTATGAATAGGATGTCCCCACGTATGAAGGAACTATTTATAGTTCCTTCTAAGAAGGCATCAGGGAAGACACATGAACCCAGAAATAACCAGGCTCATGACAAAGCAGCTGCCAATGCAGCTACTGAGTGAATAGTAGCACAAACCACTACTATGGAACCAGTTCCTGAATCAGGAACTGATGATCGAGCGAGACTTACTCAGTCTCACGTCCCCCGTGATGGTGACAGGCATTCCCTGCCACTGGATGCTAAGCCCATGCAATCAGCTTGGTAAGGGGCGTCCACTACCACCCATGCGCCGCCGCTTCTGTTGCCACAAAGCTGCGTACACAATTGTTCTGCCCGCCGCATTCATGCTGCGGAATCAAAATTTCCTCATCCAGCTGCCTCATTTTCTAGGAGCCATCATCTTCTTACCCACCGGTCTCAGTAAATTGCTGGGATCCTTCTCATATCTTGCCGCCTCTCCTCGAGGGAATGTTAAGGAGTACTCAACTACCACTTTAAATCTACTGTTCACTGGCATTGTTGAACCTGTAAGTGCATTATTATCTATTCATTGTACTGTTTTTGTTTACACTCTGTAGCAAAAATCCCTACACCATAATTTTATGTAAAATGCTAATTTAATTCCCGAGAAACGTTGCAAGACTTCGGGCACAACTTGTTGCATGCACTTTTTGAGCAGACTTTGGTAAGTGTGCGCTTTTGTCTGAATATTCCCTAAAACTGAAGATCTTCCCATTCTAGTACATTTCAGGCAACAACCAGGATTTTATTTATTTAATCCTGTTCTCTGCATATAAGGCCGTCCCAAATCATCGCAATCCCAACATCTCCATATTCCCCCTCTTTCATTATTATTGATCATAAGCTCCCTTCATCCATTGCCAACCTTCTCTCTCTTATTCACTACATTGCTTATTTTATCTTTCTCATTATCACCCATCACCACCGTCTATCATGGTCAGCACCGCACCGCACACTCCTACCCATGACCTCAAATACGACTTTGATATTGAAGACACAGATGTTGACAAGTTGGCCGACCTCAAGAATGATGTTTTTGATGAAGCTAGACAAAGAGTGGGTGCAGCTTGGCGTGCAGGGCAATGGCTTGATTTTGGGAATGGCTCGATCGAAAGTCCAAGGGTGCATCCATGGTATGTTTAATCTTATTGATCCCCTTTATCTGCTTCTCACATTGAAACCAGGCCTGTGAATGACACTGATGAGCCCTTTGAACCCGGGCAACTCAATGAGGCATATGCTGTGTTTGATATTCCAGACACTTATTGCTTGTGCGCAACGCAAGAGTTTGACCCCACTCAACGTGAACAACACTCTCCACATCCAGGTTGCCTGTACCAAGGGGAGCCATCAAGGCAAGGTAGTTGCAGGTTGCAGGAGCCAACATGAAGGCTGTGGAATGTTTCGTACGTTTCGTCTTGTGTGTCTCTTGAATCCATACCCTCCAAATTTCTGACTTTGTTTTCAGTTCCATTGCATTTGCTTTATGGAGTCTCAAGACTCATAACTGCTAAGTACCCCAAGCGCGAGGTTCCGGGCCCAGGTATGTTATACTATTCATTGTACCATTGTACTCCTCTTTAATGTATACAGGAATCTTCAAATTCAATGGGTTCAAATTGTCCAAGTCCCCCAGCACTTTGTGCCGCACCCCTGTTTCGGTCAAAAGGCCTGCAACTGAGTCTCAAGGTATGATAATCTTGCTATGATATTTCTTGTTTGTCATGTATTCATCCCACTTAGGTTCTCCCTTAAAATATCAACACACCTTGCCCTCCACCTCAAAGGCTGTCAAAGGTAAAAGGAAGGCTAAACGTGGTGTGTTCTTTTCTCATTCTATAGTGTGTCCTTCATTTACTCACATTATCCATACCTTGTATAGAATCCTCCATGTCTCCGCTATCTAGCAAATTTAGTACTGGCGCCACTGGTTTACCACTCACCTTGAGCGATGAGGAAGGTGATACAGAGGAAGATGATTCTTGTAAGGCAGCATTGTTTCGTCAAAGTTCCTCAGACTAAATATTTTGATTAGATATATCCAATTATTTAAAGGCCTCACCCTCTCCTTTGCCTCGGACTCGTCCTCTTCAAGTGTCCTCAATGCTTGATCTCCCACTGCGCTATTCTACCCACCCTCCTCCCAATTCTGTCAGCACCCCTGTGGCCTCCCCCTCCTCTTCCAGTCGCCGCCTTACACACTGGGAACCTAATCAATGCTTCTTTGGTGACGTCATGGGCTTGGCAGAGCCTGTTAATCCATCACTCCTTCCGTATTGTAATTACCAGGTTAGCTTAAGCCAGGAGAAACAACACCATTATCTCCACAAGCTGGACCTAGGTGGCAGTATCCCTCATGAATTATTTATGATGATATTCGACAAGTGTAATTGTGATCTTTATTTTCTGAAGGACTTCCTTCATTGCATTCATGGTCCTACTTGTCCGGATTATCTTTATACTCCACCACAGTACAAAAATCGCCCCCTTGGTTCGACTGCGGTCCAGGCAATCCAGGATGCTATTGCTCAACAACCTCCTTCCCCTCCCTTTATGCCACATCTTCCTCCTGCCTCTTCACACTCTATGGGAGTGGGATCATCTATCACCCCGCCTTCTGCATCCAGGAGACCCATGGCTCCAACTGCCAGTCCATTTGCTGCCAGACGTCCATCCATGGATCATACTTTTGCACTGCCACCTGCAGCTGGTCGTGCTTCTGCACCGCCACACACCTACTCTGGTGCCACCTGGCTTGGCCCTGGCACAGCCCCCTTCCCAACTACACCTGCAACTCCTACAGCCCCTGTGATTCCCACTCCTTCCTCTGCATTGGCCACTCCTGTAATCACCACACATTCCATTCCCACCATTCCCACCACCATTCCCACCATTCCCACCACCATTCCCACCATTCCCACCATCACTACGGTCGCTACCATCACAGGCACTATGCCTTCTACACCTATTGGTCCATCTCATAGCAGGAGCCCTACGTCCATTTCACCTTCAATATCCCTTGGTAGCTCCTCTAGTTTTGACCAGGAGCTGGACAAGTTCATCGCTGAGTCACCCTACATGCAATAGCTTTATTTTCTGTTCTTTCAATATGCTCAATATGCTCAAGATATCTTCTAATTCAATATTATCCTCTACATTCCCCTATAAAAATAGTGCCCGTTATGGCACCACATTTGATTTGTAACCTTTTGTTTCTGATTTCTCCATATCAAAAATCTGGTATGTTTGCCGACTTCTTCTTAACTTTTCTTCTCTTCTTGTTAGTCGCTCTTGCTCATTCTATCACAAGATAGTATTTCCTTTTCCAGTCTTATTGTGTTCTTATTGTGTTCTTATTGTGTTTCTGTTGTTCTTGACGTCTTTCATACATACACCATCTCTGTTCTTCTTCACATCCTTCACACTCCCTCCCTATATGCTTTTACATGAACAATGTTTTGCGCTTGAAATAGTATCTGTTCAGAGTCCTTCTAACAAACAAGTGTCTGAATTGAATAGAACTTGGTATTAGAGAAATAGGAACTTAGCGAGAGTAAGAATGAGAGGGAGGGCATGACCCAGCGAGTGCAAACCCTGAATCTGAGTTGGCACCTTAGAGAAATATCGGACTTAGAAAAATTAGATGGATGCAGAAATCAACCTCAACCACACAGATGATAATTATTAATGTTCCATCCTTTTTTGAGTAGCTATTCAATTTAATGCAATATACTATTACAATTTATACATACAATGTAACTTCCACAAAGTCATAATTATTGGCCTTTCCTTCGTCGGCGCCCAGAGTTCTGAGCTACAGAGCCATCCTGATTCTGAGCTATGGAGCGGTCTTGATTCTGAGCTAGGGAGTCACCCTGACTCACTTGAGAGTAGCTGCCAGGGCTGAATTGGAGTCCATTGGCCCCTGGCCTCCGGAGTGTGGGGCCTCACCTATTGAGTTGGTTAATGAGGGAATGCTGCACAAACACAAACTAGCAAACTCACCAGCTTGTATAGGTATAACCTGTGTACAGGGTATTTTCTGAAAGATACCGTCTGGATTATTTTGAGTTTGGAATCGAAAGGTATCTTCACAACATCCAGGACAGATGAGGTAGACTGTTTGCGACCCATCAGGGTTGAGTTTCTCAAGTCCAAGGGCTACATGATCATAGAGTGAACATGGTGGGGTTTCTTCATCATAAATTATGACGGGTACATCATCTGAAAATGAAGCTATCAATTATGCATTTTGCATGTAAATATCATGGGAGGCACCCACTTTCGTTCACACTGATATCCAAACTTGCAAGCTCTTCAATTAAATCTTCTCCTGAGGCCGCCGCTAATATTGATTCAGCAGATTAACTGTCATTGTACAATGAAATACTTACCATCCCATAAGCCATACAGCCTGCACGATAAACAAGTTTCATCTGCCATTTTTTTTTAGCTTCTGCTGGCTTGATAGTATTGAAGACTCACCTGCACCCTCTTCACATTCAGGTTCTAGTTCTTCCAAAGAGGATAGTGGGCTGTAACAATGAAGAATATCATCGGGTGGCAGGGACTCCACGCCAACTTTGTCCTCATCAATAACAGTCATTGGACTGCTACAATGCAAGATGTCCTCAGATGGATAAGATCTCTCAAATATCCCCATGGATAGTAGTAGTAGGAGGAGGAGGATGAAGGTGGAAAGAAAGAGATTTCTGTTGGCATTCGGTAATCTCCAAGAGGCATGGTCTTACCTGCCGGCCGGCCAGATGCCTTGCTCCGATTTTTTATTTTCTTCAGGGCTATGGCTCGCACAAACTGGATATGAGTATGTATTTAGTAAAGCATGAATTAGCATAGCTATACCATACTCCAAGCTCTAATCTTAAAAACAAACACAAAACAAAAAAAAAGAAAGAAACCTAATTTGAATATTAAAGCGTATCATATTACATGATACATCTAAACTAAGGACAGCGGTGCACAAAGAGCTATCCATCCAGCCCTTCTATCCCCCAAGAAATCTGATGGCATAACACCTTTCGGCCTGGATTGCTTAAACACCTTTTCGCCACAATGGAACCTACAAGCCCATCGATTAGCTCTGAAGTATATAAATACATAGGAAGCACGTACCTCCATGGCCGTCCTAAGCTGCAAAGAAGGCCTGCCTCTCCTTGTCGGATCAGTCTAAATTGAGGACTGGTGTGCGCAACCTCCATGGCTGGAAAACTTCAAAGGCGAAGTCAAGCTCGAAGGTTTCCAAGTTGACTGAGGAAGACATAAGCTGAGGGTGTGCAAGGCAAGTTAAAGACGCGCAAGGCAAAGGTGCGCAAGGCAAGTTGAAGGTGCGGGTCTAACGTAGCAGGGTGATAGGGTTCTTGAGGGTAACAACCCTTATACCAAGGAGTACTGGCAGCGACTGTGGATGGAGAAGGTGGCAGCGTTGAAGGCGGGGCTGAATGATATAGGTATGCAGATGGACGTGGCCGGACAAGAGGAGTGCACGGCGGGGTGCCAGAGAGGGTATTGGAGATGACTGTTGTAGCAGCGGAGGGGCTGAAGACGGACATCTTGAGAGGGAGCCGGTTGCTTGGACAGCTAGTGAAAGACCGGTTAGTTAGTCCGTTGAAGAGGAAAGGAGAAAGAATACAACGCACAGGTCTTGGAACTCTTAGTCAACAACTTTCCTCGGATCATCGTCTTAGAGTAAGACCAGCGCTTAATCAGGTGTTCGCCCTGGGCTCAGCCGCCAAAGGTCTTCCCGGAACTCGTGTGGGGAATTTCATGGGCAAGGGTCCAAGACATTGAGGCAACTATAGAAGTGGGTGGAAAGAGAACAGAGAATGATCAGGGAGAGGGAGAGGTATCCTGAGGTATCATCATCGAATAAGTGGACTATAGAGGACGGTTAGCATGCTATGCATATGAGATTCAGATAGGGGTGCGTAACGTAAGGAAGTAACTGCTAACTGCCTCTGAGCTGGCCACGAAAGACCTTTACTAGCGCATACTCCAACTCAGCAACAGATAGCACCCAGAACCAGAGCGGTCATGAGCGGCGCCAGTCTCTGGCTCCAAGCATCACGACATCTGGGACCGGCAAAATAGGATGGATGAAAAGGATGGTGAGAAAAGGATACTTACATTAGGCTTCCAGAGAACCAGAATCTTTTCATCTGGCTGGGTTGACATTGCTGGAGTTGTCGAGAAAAGACGGAGAGGGAGATGGATGGAGATGGAGAAGGCGAGAAAACTTTAGTACCGTTTACATAATCGGTAGACGCCCGTTCCATCCAGCCACTCGATTGCCACTTGATTGTTCCTCCTCGCGACCTCATGTGCAAATCCATCGATCCTCCATGACACTACACAACATTCCTCCCCCACACCAGTGCTCCTGGGGTGAATTCTCCATCGGCTCAATGAAGACTGACAAGTTTTATCATCGTACGAAGGTGAAATTCCCGTCTGGGATCCACGGAATATCTTCCTGCCTCCAACGGCTCTTGCGGTGCAAGGAAGTGGCAGTAGTATGTTTGAAGTGGAACCAGATGTGATAGCCTCGTGCACATACACTCGAGCAGGAGCATATCCCGAGCCTCAACCTTGAGCAGGCGTTCAAAGGACGGCATGGGGCACGCGTGAGGATCATATTCTAGGTAGGGCAGGGAGGCCGTTGGGTGCGAGCCATGTGCAAGAATGGTGCGAGAATGGTTTAAGACGGCGACGGCGGCAATGGATGTGAACATGGTTCTGGAGTTCTAGAGGCGGCAGTAACGGGAACAGCAGTGGTTAATGCAAATGCTGGTGCTGGTGCTGGTGCTGGTGCTGGTGCTCGAAGGAGAGCAAAGGAGAGTTGAGGAGGTGTGTGGAGTACGCATTCATATATCAGCGACTGTAGAGTGTATAATTGTAGGTTTCATGCAATTGCAGAGGGTTTCGATGACGGCAGACATGGTTCTGGAGGGATGTAAGTCGAATGCTTTGGAATTTACGACTATAGCACACACCATGAATTGGGAAGATATCGTTCTATAGCGCATGTTGATCAGGGCTGTGGGTGGAGGACAAGGTCTCTCATGCACACATATGGACCCAAACCGAACATCCAAGACCGAAACATAAGCACATAGAGAGTCAAAGGACATCTAGAAGCTGAATGCAACGCGGATATCGCATCATTCGGTGGATTATAGCCTGGTAGTCGAGGGGGAATGGTCGACACAGTGGGAGCACAACATGACCTATTCCTCGATCAGTTCCTTTGTACAAGCTAATAAATATTGCTCAGAATACTTACTTCTATACCCGTACATGAGTTCGACAACGGAAGGGTTGTTGATTCAAGAGCGACACTGATGGCGAACGCGTAGACAATGAGGATTTGCTTCCGTTGCCTTCCGCACACGTGACCATTTGTGCGGTTCTATTTGACGTCGTTCTACAATAATTGTTAATTGTCTGGATAGGGGTACGTACCCCACTTGTTCTCTAGTAGGACTACCTCCATTAACACTCACCTATGTCTTCAAGAAGAATCCCTTCCTCTCCCTGAACGCCTCACCTCCGCTTTCCGCTTTCTCAATAACCTCAAGGACCACTCTTGGCTCTCCTCCTCTCCTTCATCTACTATCAAGAAACTTCCATGGATCGGTATTAGCAAGGCGTTGGATGCAATTCGCTTTAGGTTAGGATTGCTGTTAAGGTGTGTAATAACTTGATGATATCTCGTGCATCCTTCACTGATTCTCAACTCATACCTATGCCAGTATTCCTCCCCAGGAATATTTTTCTATGTTTCCATCCTCCTTCGCAACAATATGTTCACATATACCATTTTTCGAATGGGTATACATGCAGAGAAGAGATACCAAGTGTACGTAGCCTGCCTCGCGCTCATAGCCCCATCGTCATGCTGACCTTGCATACTTCGGTTTCATGCAGATATGCTCAATTGATTCTTCCTTTCCTTTAAGCTCACCCGGTGAATGGCCATCCATCATGCAAGATTGTCATTTCAGAAGAACACAGGTGCTCGGTGTGGTGATGCGGATGTTTTTCCGCGCTTCAATGGTGCGTACATATGCTTCTAACCACATATATATTTGAATTTCATCGTTTTTTATCAGATACAATGTCCAATCACACAAACTCAACCTCAGTTATACCAACAATCCACGTGTATCCTTCAACCAGTCCCTGTACTCACCTTTCTAGGTCCTTTCAAGATGGTTGGCGGCGTAGTATTGGGTCAGACACTTGTTCAAAGAGGCTGATATTATTAAATAGATAGAATAGCCAGTGATTAAGTACAGTTATTAGTCAAAATATACTTGTATTTTTCTTACGCTTTTGTGTGCGTTCTGGCGATGGCGGGAGGAGGGCTTTCCGCTTCTTTAGTTCATCTCTATGTCGAGAATCCTCCTCCTCATCCTCTGGGGTATGCGGGCAAAAATTGACCTTCTAGCAGTGTAGATTATGAATAATATGATGAGAAATAACACTACCGACGCTATACAATTAAATAACTCACAGATGGATGGCGGATGGCAGACGTTCCCTGCACAATCAGATTCTAAATCACCTCATTTCCAAGGTTTCCAATACTTTGTGACAAGTTGAAGAATTCTCGCAGATCTGGAATTGCCTCTATCGAAGAAGGATCAAGCTCCTTTAAGATGTTGCGGATACTATAAAGTTTAGGCAATATTGAAATTACTTCATGCGAAAGACGGGCTGTGAGTTGATGGCTTATAGCGGATTTGGATTCCTGCTAATACATTATAAGTAAGTATCTTTCTAATATAATTAGAGCCAATAAAATAACTTACCTCCATGGCGTTTCGCGCCAT
Source organism: Sphaerobolus stellatus SS14 (assembly GCA_000827215.1). Lineage (NCBI taxonomy): Eukaryota > Fungi > Basidiomycota > Agaricomycetes > Geastrales > Sphaerobolaceae > Sphaerobolus > Sphaerobolus stellatus. Next base: position 10,498 of record KN837381.1, on the reverse strand, counting down.
TAATGTCTCCTGCTCTAGACCTACACTACTCTCATTTTCAGCAACTTCTAAATCATTCACCTCCTCGCCAAAGCTTTCAAGTACTTCGTCCACACCCTGGACTGCATTTCCTACATCATTTGGCAACGGTGGAGGAAGCAAGGGGTTATCCACCATTTTTGGTGGCTGTGTACGGTTCGGAGAAGCGGGCGATATAGAGGAAATAAATAATGTGGAAAATATTAGTTGAGCCTTTTCTTGAGATTCTGGAAAAACAAATGCGAAAGGAGTTTGCATGTGGGTCACCGTGAACCTTAAGGCCCACAAATGCTTGCAAGCATAGCCATGCTTCTCAAAAGCCAGGCATGAGCATGTTGCCCTGTCAAGAATTGGTGATCTCGGAGAAAGCCGAGTTGAAGAACTATATAGCCGCGATGTTTATTTTGTAGTTCCCTACGTGTTTACCTAGACCTAACCGCTACCTGGTTGAATATTCACTCATATTCTCATTGAACTGAGGCTACTTAATATCCCTGAAGATCATCATTTTGTGACATGCCCACCCATAGCAATTCATTAGCAAAGTATAGCGTTTGTGTGCGACAAGACGAATATCTTCCAGGCTGCTAGCCCAGGTTGCAGTAATTGTGTAAGGACCCAGCCAGCTAATGTTCCCAATTCTTTTATTTTTGATAATATGCGCAATCTCATCTTCCCATTAGTCTGTCCTTCAGGTAACCACCAGGTAAATTCGAATCGTGATTCTGATGGAGTTTGATTATTTTTTTCCTGAAGCCTTGAATATCGTTCTTGCACCAGATCACGACCACCGGCATTCTGCGCAAACCTTTGGGAGAGCCATTCATAATATTGAGCTACGGATTTGCGTTGCTGGAAGATCCCTGGGAGGACTCTTGTAACCAAAAGAAAGACCAATAAATCAAACCGAATTCTTCGGCCACCTTTTTGAAAGCTCCGAATATATTTCTTCTTCAAAACCCTGTTGAAAGATTCAAGGTGGTTTGTTGTTGGGGCAACATGGTTAACGGGTACACCCAGTATCTTAGCTGCTTCGTTTCTTCCATACTGCGACCAACTCTTCCAGAGAGGCTCAATGAGCCAGGTAGCTGTTAAGTATTGAAGATATACCAGACCATTCTTCGCCGAAGCCGAAGTATCCTTATTGGTTGACATTATTGTCAAATACTTCCGCTCTTCCTCGACTAACTTGCAGGCAGCCGGATAGTCTTCACTCATAATTAAACTAAGAAAATAGTTAACAATAATTCAAGGTTTCAAAGCAAATAAGTAGATATGCCTACCTGCGGTCCAAGACCCGAAGACGAGCCACAACTTGTTCCTTGAAATAATCAACAGAGGTGCCCATCTTGATGAGAGTTTTCCGTTTATTTGACCAACACATCCTTGTATGGAATTTGCATAACAAGAGCCAGATAGAGGGCCAAACAGCTACAAGTGCGCCACGTTCCTTTGTATTGGTATCTGTTATAGCAACTTTTAGACAAAAACCTGTCTTTTCTGGATTATGACCTTTTCCCAATTCCAGAGCCCAAGAGCGTAATAGTTCCGCCAGAATATCAGTATCATAGCCAGCATGTGTCGCTTGGCTACCAGTCGGTGCAGAAAATAGGAAAAAAACAATGAGTACTCCGTGTTGCTTCTCGTCGATCGCCATCCCAATAAAGAGTAGGAGTCGACTATCACATATTCCAAAGGTGCCATCAAGGATAAGTTGCCCTCCGTGCGCATATTTCCAAGCAGCTGCTTTCATCTCCTCAGTATGAATGCAGATTTTGAACCGATCTGATGGCTGGTGACGGGCTTTATAGTGAAAGATAGCTTGCGCCAACTCGGGCTTGTACTGTGAACTTTGAGAGTCAAGCCACCCATCTATATTGTTTTCAGGTGGCTGTAGAAGATCCACCCCTTGTGTGCGAGCTTGCATACGATAGAGGCGACTGGAATCTTGTGGGAGAAATAAATAACGAATATTTGCTGTTACGACATCGAGACCTTTTTGACCTTCGTAAAGTTGGGATTCGTAAAAATGCCTATTATTTGATTGAATTGCTGCAATACTGCCCAAATTTCAATAAATAATCATTGATTCTGGTTGCAGATACATACCTTGCACCTTCATTAATCTGTTTGAGTGCGATTTTCCATACATGGGAGTGAAGCGGTATTGGAGGTAGACGTTGCATTTCCTGTTTATCACAGGCCTCATCATGCACAATAATCCCAGCGATACGCAGGATGCAGGATGATGTCTGGCTATATGTTACGTCAATATGTGCCAGACACCCTGTAAAATCAAATGGCATTTTTCTTGACCAGTTCTCCGGATTCACCGAAAGTCCTTGTTTTGCTTTTTTCATGTCATCTCTGGCCTTTCTTGCCTCTGAACTAGACCCACATTGACTACACAATTTAATATATATAAGCAAGGAATTCATTGATTCATTATGTACAAATAGAACTAGCATACCATTGCAATAAAACACGCTCTTTCTGACCATGCCCTGGTCCATTTTTCTTGCTCCAACGCCTACTCCAACGATTTCCAAGGTCCTTCAAACCCTTTTCCTTCAGCTGCATTACATCCAATCCCTGCGCTCCCAATACCGTCTGGGCTGCCTTCTGGTCTATGATTGACTCTGTGAAGAGCTGCTGAAAGATTTGGCCGGATTGGTACATGGCGTGGATTCGTTGGATCTGATCATTATCTAAGTACAGATTGGCCAGTTCAACCTGTGAGCCACAACAGATAATTCAAACCACTTGTAGGATTCATAGAAATTACCAACAGACCTGAATATCTCCACCTCGCTGAATCACATTCTGGGTGGGATGTGGCGGAATAGTCGACATACTGAGCTGTGTGTCATTCAGATAAAGATAGTAGCATAAATGGTTGGCAATGTGCACCGAATTCATAAGATTCTGTATGAAGCTGCTGGGTTCAGAATTGGACATAGCGTTGGTGGGGGGAGGCAGTTGGCTAAAGAAACACAAATATGAGTGAAAAGTAGGATAAAGTGTGTATTAAACAAGTTACGAGGAATTGGCTCCTTCTTGTAAATGATGCCTGGGATCGTGCATGGCAATCGTGAAAAATGGCAGAATGGCAGGGAGGGGTGGCGTTGAACAAAGTGTGGTAAAATGAGACTATGGACAGAGAATTATGCTATAGGAACTTGTGAGCGACAGACCCACATAGACTTGAGATGGAGATCTGCTTACCGGTTTGCTTACCGGCCGTCCCAGACAAGACTTCCATCAACCAAAAGCCTTGGGATATCGGTACCAAACTCGCCTTGGGCCTCACAGAATCAGAATCAGAACATAGGCATGAAAAATCTTTTATTACTATTTCGGAACACTGACCTACATGGCTCAAGGTTCCGTTCATACACTTTTGTTGATAATACAGCCCCAAAGAGGGAGCTACTGAAATCGATTGGTCTTTATGAATAGGTCTCTGCAATCCTTTCCTAGGTTAACAGATAAGTCCAGTCTCGCTTAGCAATGAGAAACGTGCACTTAACCTACATGTGTCTCAATCCTGGCGACTTTTCAGAGAGCTTCCTAGCCTCGTGATGATGGTATTCTTAATTATTCTGCCCACTTCTCCTGCATCCTCCTCCCCTCCCTTCCTGCTCAGTCCCATCCACCCTTGCACTGTTATATTTTAGCACCCTTCCCGCTTACAATGGCTGCCAGGGTGAGACGAAGGCGGGAGAAAATGAAAGAGTGCGGCCAGTTTGAAAACATTGACTTCCGGAAGGTAAAATGCGGGGTGTGAGTAGAAGTTGAGAAGTCGAAGCCCGAAATTCTCTGGCCGGAGCATGAGGCAGGAGAAGCAGGCGGGGTAAATGGGTGATAGTGGGTGCCGCTGACCAAGCTGATTGCGCGGGCTTAGGAATCCCTGCCACCCAGACATAAGAATATTCATGAGAATATTCCCCACGCTGCTCCCCGTGAGCAGAGTGATGACTCACAGCCGTGGCGCAGCCATGATGCGCATACAGGGTATGTGCATGCCACACATGATGAACGTGTGACTACTCAGTCACATATGTGTCATGCATGTGACATACATGTGACTGAAGGCACACATGTGAACTCACAAGAGTCCATGTGTCAGAGACATGACTCATCTCCCATTAACACTTGGTGTGAGCCTGTGAGTGTTAATACTCACGACAGATATAATCTGTTGACTGATCAAGTGATTCAGGGGGTGCCTGAATCTATTGAACGCTCCTGGCATTCAATAAGAGACCCACAAAGCATTGATATGAATGCTTTGAGAGAAGAGATCAAGGAAATGATCTCTGCAACTATCAAAGAGAAGTTGTGTCCGGATGCAGACAGTGTCACCACTGTCTCTCAATCTATTCTAGCACTGGATGCCAATGCCCAGTACTGGAGCGATCTTAGTAATAAGGCCACCAGGCATAGCTGTAGAGCCCTTGAGCTGCAACTCAAGCTGGCTGAGGAAAAGGTTAACACCCTTTTACATGAGGAAGCACCTGAAGTGGCACTTCTGGAGGCTGCTCGGGAAGCACGAACTATACACTTCCAATTAGACCAGAACATGCAACTTCATGAAGCTGGTTTAATGCCTGAACAACAAGTGAGGTTCAGTGCAGATACTGGAAGGAATGTAGCAAGTCCCTCCAGGAATTATGGGGTAAATCCAATAAATGAGTCGCATATACCTTGACCTGAGGCAGATGCACTGTTTGGATGACAAGGCACTCCTGCCTTGTCTATCTCTGCACAATTAGATGGTGCAGTGGTCAATATGACCTCTGAATACAGTGGTATTCAGCAGATGGTGAGGCAGGCCATGCAAAATGCCTCACATGAAGAGGAGCCAGAAAAGTCTTTTCTGGCTAAAGCTGGTGTTAAGATGGGGAACCCTCCAACTTGCAGTGGTGAGTGCAGCCTTGAGAAATTTGAGACCTGGGTTGGAAGTGTACTTCGATATATGTCGATGTACAACCTGCTTGGACCTCGAGCAGGTAAAGTTCAACTGCAATTCTTGGGTCAGTGCTTAACTGATGAAGCCCAAGAATGGTTCTACCAGCAGGTAGAGTGGTTTGACCGAGAGATCAAACACTGGGACCTGGAATCTGTTATGATGGGACTCCAAAAATGGTTCATGCCGACATTGTCACTGAACAAAGTTGCTGTCAATTATGACTGCATCATTCAGGGTTCTATGACTGTGCAGTAACTCCATCAGGAGTTGACTAAGCTGGCAAAACAGATGCTTGACTTGCCAGATGCGTATTCATACTGGAGACAGTTTATGAATGCGCTAAAAACTGACATCAGAGACCAAGTTCTCGAGAAAGGTTTTACTGCTGAGTTCAGCCAGATTGATGAACTTGTGAAACAAGCTGTAACACTTGACAATGCCAAGTGTTATACTGTACTTTGGGTTACAACAGTAACCATGGTAGTGTTTATTTACATAAAACTGCTACTGCGGAGTACAGTTGTGCTCAGCATACAACTACTTAGAATAGGAGTAGTAATCCAAATGCTGCACCTTCTGACCAGCATAAGTCTGGAAGTAATACTGTCCAGAGCTGGTTGACAACTCAGTTGTTGTCAACAGGGGGGGGAAATGTGAGAGCTAATCCCACATATAGTAGAAACCCAGTCAAACTGGGTAATACTGTAAACTGACCCACCCAAAGCAATCCTATTAGGACTGCTGCGAAAGCAAACAATACTGTTGGTTGCTTTAACTGCAATCAACCAGGTCATATTTGACCTAACTGCCCATTTTATAATGCTTAGGTATATCTTAAAGTCACACCAATACTAACTGAACTCAATTATATAGAGTATGGTAGTACAATGTGGTGTAAGTAAAAAGATATATGCCGGTGCCTAATGTGCCAGCATGCTAAATACAGACTGTTGTGGACACATATGGTGTCCACACTAATTATAGCTACATCTCTGATGTAGCGCATATAACTAATATGTATATTAGTTATTAAATATATATTATAATACATTTATATATTGATATAACAGTCCATAGCTGTTACATCCTCCCTGGCTGACTGCTACTAGCAGTCAACTGTAGATTTCATCAATTTCTTGATCAATATCCATAGTACTCTCATTATGGAGAGTACTACTAGTACCAGCTGGTGGTGGTACACTATCCTGGTCTCAGGTTCACCGCTAGGGGGCTCCTCAGAGTAGGGGAGAACAGGCTAATGCTGATTGTTATAATCAGCTAAGTCGGTGTCCAATCCCTGTGCGTGAGCTGATGTTTTTGACTGATCAGGGCCAGTTATGGGTCTCTTGCCCTTATAATGGGCAAATTCCTTGTTGCGAAGTGCCATATAGGCAGCACACTCAACTGTGGCTGCACTGAGTGGTCGCTTCTCCTCATCCCTAATCATATAAGGGATGATCTTATTGTAAACCTGTTCTTTGGATAAAGAACAGTGATCTAGGATCAGCTTCAGGAAGTCTGATCCGTTGGGTATTTTTACAGCCTCAATCTGTGATTTACCTTTGATTCCCTTGGTGATCTGGGAATCAATACGCAACGGTGTCGATGCATCAGTGATCCATCGTGTCTGCTGAAATGCAGGGCATAGTAGATTCAAGTTGATACTGTAAGGGCAACCCTCGAAGCCGAGCAGACGTCATGCAGAGCTAGCAGAGGGGAAATCCAAAGATATATAAGTAAACGAAATACATACACATGAAGGGAATCTCACCTAGCAGAGGGGAGATCCAAAGAGAAAGACTTGGATTGCCTCTGCCAGAGTGAGCCCACTATATACCGTCCGGAAACGGGAACGTAAACCCCGAAAGGAAAACGAACAATGATCTGATGACCTCGGAAACAATAAAGAAAGGGGGACGAACCAATGAGAAGGAAAACAAAGGAAGCAGAAGCGAACGGAGAAACAATGAAATGATCCCGACGGCCGACCGGCGCTAAACAACCCATCACTCATGCGCTATGACTACATGCGCATATACCCTCCACCAGACGTCCACTGTCTCCAACCAAACCTCCCACTCTCCGGCCACAGGAGTCGACGAATGTGCTGAGGATGAATCCTGCACGGAATCGCTCCCAGAGGGTGCTTGACACGAGGGGTAGTTCCGGACGGAAATATTCTGGGCGGAAATCTAGGGGTGTCCCCTGACAGATACGGCTACCAAATACAGCTTTCATGGAGTTCATGATAGCTTGGCGCGGTAGATTGCCAATGACTTTATTCAGCCAGGCCACGACGTCTACATCCTCTCCGAGGAAGTAACCTGCCACATCTTCCCGTAGAGCATTCAGCACGCTCATAGGGTTCTTGTGCCAACCCACTAGGGCTTGCCACATGTGTAGCGACCAGTGATCTGGTTGTGTGTCATACTTCAGGACGCGGTTCCTGAGTCTTCATTCTCGTCTAATTTATGTGAATGCTTGCGCGAGTAACTTGCCTTGACCGGACTGGTCAAGGGGTGCGCACTACCGGTTGGAGATTTGGTAGTATGAGTGGACATCATTATTTGCTCACTTAGTGAAGGTGGGGGTTGGAGGCTCACTACTTGAGCTTCCAGTTCAAGGATTCTCTCTCGGAGATCCTCGTTTTCATCTTGCAGCTGACAATTGTCAGCTGTTTCTTGATACAACTCTTTTTCAAAAGTTGCCCACACCTCATCGAGGGCGGTAATGTATTCACTTATATGGGGCCATGCCTCATGTAAACTGGTCATTATCTCATCCTTGGAGAATGAGAATTTGGCAGGACGTTGCTCAATGTCCTCCAAGAGATGCTCTGGATAAATAGAGCATCTATCACACCCTGTCAGGTGGTAGACGAAGCAGGCACCGAATATGGTGCCTACCTCTACACGATGTTCATCACATCAGGCTTGTTGTTCGCGAAATCGCGATAGTAATTCAGCAGTGTTTCCACTGTGGGTAGTGTGGCTTATAATGAGTCAGGCAATGGAGAGGTAGCGACTGGGTCACTACTGTGGTGGTTCTGGTTAAGATGCTAGGCGCCAGAACTGAACTAAAGGTATATTTATACCTGGACTGGCAGCCAGCCGGCGGGCACTGATCACATCAGTGTTTCTTGAGGCCACATGGGCCTTGGATCAGTTTATTTATAGCGATGATCTGATCTTTGACAACTCATAGGCTGAGTCATTCTATAATTACTTTATAGTAATAATGGTGCATATAGGTGAATATATGCGCTGAAATACCTTATTATTAGGGTATTACTTGATCTTATAATAATTATAAGATATCAGCACGCTAGTTAAACTGCATGCTATACTAGTGATCTAATATATATGCGCATATATCTGCATATATGCATGTTAATTCCTCTTTCTTGAGGAATTATTGGGTTTCCTTCCTAATCTAGGAAGATTGTGTGGCTGCTTGACACAGCGAAGCTCTAGATACCAGTCTAGAGCCTCCAGTTCTTTGACACCTGATAAGGGTTCCCAGGTGACATCTCCTAGAGTCCATTGGACTCTAAACTGCAACCCATCATTGGACCACTCATGTCCAATGATCCTCAACAAACCATTCCTTTTCGTTGTCCTTACCAAAGTTGTAAAAGGCTTTGGTTTTTCAGTTAGGGAACCGAGAATCATTATTAGGTATATTGGGCCTAATAAGACTGGTGTGAAAGGTCACGTGGATCTTTCTGGCCTTGAGCTCCTCAGGGAGATCAAGTATGACATTGGAGCTCTCGTTCCGAGCTTCCAAAACTTTGTAAGGTCCTATAAACTTTGGTAAAAGTTTACACACTCTACCCTTAGGTAGATTCAGATTCTTGGTACTTAAATAGACCAAGTCACCAGGGGAATACTCTTCTCCTGGTCTCTGCTTCTTATTTGCATTAACCGTCTTTTTAATGTGACTCGCTATAATGGCATCATGAGTGGCCATTATATTCCATTTTGCTTGTTCAGCAAAGTGTTTAATACCCTTATATTTGGTATTAAAATCAGTGGGAAGGCTAATATGCAGCATATATCCATATATAATCTTGAACTACTGTTAATAGCGAATTCCACCATTGGACAATGCTCTGCCCAGTCCCATTGATCATTGGCAACTACTGTTCTCAGTATTTGCCCAATCGAACGATTGGCCTGTTCTGTCGCTCCATCAGTTTGAGGATGGAACGAAGTGGACATTAATAGTTTAGTACTTATTAATTGCTGCAATTCACTCCAAAATATAGAAGTGAACTTAGAGTCATGATCAGTTACGATTGACTCTGGTAGTCCATGTAATCGGACCACTTCCTTCAAATACAACCAAGCTACTCCTCTGGCCGTAACTCACACATTTGTTGGAATCAAGTGTACTTGTGATGAGAAACGGTCAATGATTACCATTAAATAATCATATTTCTCATCCTTGGTCTTATCCTCTGGAAGGGGACCAACAAAATCAATACCTATCGAGACCCAGGGTCCATTAGGTATTGGAAGACTATGCAGTAGACCTACTAGTCTATGTATATCAGTCTTGGCTGTTTGGCATGAGCTGCAAGACTGACAGAATGACTCAATGTCATTCGCCATACTGGTCCACCAGTATGCTCTACGAATATATTTTGCAGTCTTATAGGTTCCAAAGTGTCCTATAATCTTATGTGCCTGGTCAATTATAATTTCAACCAGTCTCCTTCCCCTTTGGAAAGCATCCTCAGGGATACAGAGAACATCTCTACCAAGTTGATTTTTGGTAAATAACAGCTTGTCTCGCATGGCAAATTGCTTATGAGCTGAGACATCTGCGACAACTTTAGATAATAAGTTGTCATTAACATAGTCATTTCTAACTATATCAAGGAAAGAATTATCTCCTTCTATGTGTTGATACAAATTAACTTTGTCAGCACCAGAATTGAAGACAAGAACATCATCTTCATTGTTAGGATCAATTTGTTCACCCTCTGGCAAAGCTAATTGATCCACTTCTTCTTCCCTAGACTCAGGTCTTTCCCTGAGTCTATTAGTATGTCTGGTAACAGCAGAGACTTTAATTTCTCTGTTTGCTGCCATTTCGACATACCGGTCTGCTGGCAGAGTATCTCCGTCAAGATCAAGCTGTACATCAATATCAACATACTCCCATTCCGGGTGAACTTCCTCAGGAAGGTCATTCTTGAAATAGTGAGACAGGCAGTCTGCTACTATGTTCAAGACACCTGGAATATGAATAGGTTCATAGTCGAACCTATTGCTTCTGGAGGCTGCTCAGGAAGTGTGTACCATACACTTCCAATTAGACCAGAACTCGCATCTGCGTGAAGCTGGTTTAATGCCTGAACAACAAGTACAGTTCAGGACTAATACTGGAGGGAACATTGCCAGTCCTTCTAGGAATTATGGGACCAACCCCATAATTGAGCCCCATATACCTCCATCTGAGGTAAATACTCCATTCGGCTGACAAAGCACTCCTGCTTTGTCT
>KN837380.1:102081-122875 GCA_000827215.1 Sphaerobolus stellatus SS14 | reverse complement strand
AACCGGGACGGAAAACGGCTCGACGTCGGATTGGTCGGATTCGGATTCGGATGGCCTTCGACGACGTTGATTGGGAGGCCGAACGAACGGGTCGAGAATTGGTAGCTCGAATTGAGCCGCAGTTGAGCGAGTAAAACGAGGGTCTGGGTGGTCCAGTGCAACGAAGAACTGGTAGCGAAAAAACGAAAGTCAGTGTCAAAAAAAAAGTGAAAGGCTGCTGATGATGCAGCCTCACTAGGGTCGATCCACAGATGACAGGACCAACGTATCTCTGTTGAACGAGAAGGTACGACGATGTACAAGTAGGTATAAGTAAAACGATGAAAAACTAGGACTGTCAGTCCACACAACAGACTTCCTTGATGGAAAGCCTCCGCGCACTCGATAAGTCCCAATATGGGAAGCGAATATTATGTAAGTTAAAGGCGAAATTTGGTGTGTTCTACTGCAAGTCCACCAAAGGCATGCTGAAATGTCTTTGGGCGGTTTTGGAAAATATTCTTGACGAGATTATTCAACAAATTACACAGGCATTTTGGAAAAGATGAAATATATTGTTTGCATGAAGTATGATACTACATATTTATAGCAGATTTAAAGGAGATAATAATGTGAGGGCAAAATGATAGCTGAATGAGAGAGCAAAAGAACATTATAAAACATTTATAAATAAGATCTAATAAGATGTAGGGTACACATGAGGAAGGGAAGATGACAGGCTGAGTGACCGGGCAACAAGCGGAGGAGAGTTCAAGACAGCATGGTTCGGGGAATTATTTGATGTAAGTTAACAAGAATTTAGATATAAGAGATAACACACCACAAGGATATGCGAACGCACAAATTCAACCCACACCGTCCCCATCCCATGTCCAATCCTAACTTCACTACTGCCACCTAACTTGTTACCCGGAGAAAGGAAAGTCCAGTAAGTACTATACTGGGAACATCAATTTACATAACAAACGCAGTTATGAAGTAGAGAAGAAATCCCAGGCAGACCGACGCGTAGGCTGGTGAGGAGGGACAAGCTTAAGCGACGCGAAAAGGAACGAATGTCACGTGAAAGGTTGAAGGAGTTATCGGGCACTCGGAAGCTTTCCGCAAAAGGAGATTTGTTGTGTGGACTGCAAAACCGAAAAACTACTGTAATGGTTCCGTCCGTTATGTAATAAAAGTATGACTAAAGGTCGTGTCGTAAGCCGGCAGGCTTACAGTCATCCCTCATTCCCTGAGCTGTCATACAAAAATATTACCTTCCTTTCCCTGAGGTTTACTCACAAGATCCCAGAGAAACCACGCTTTGTCTTTTATACTCCAATAGAATACAGGATGTCGTCGATGTTGTTCGCTCAGCCTCCCAGGCCCTCGGTACGAAGGTGTGTGGTCTTCCCCTCGAGTGGCAGTTCTAAGGCAATCACAGCCTTATGGTACGACATAGGCGGATGAACGTTACCTTTGTTGTGTTAAAATCATCGAGCCATACAAGTAATCTTCGTCAAATCTTGGGCATAGCATTCAAAATTAGAGGCGCGATAACTTCAACTTGGTTTGGGTCCAGCCCACTAGTCGTGACACAGCGATTACTCTGATTAAATTGATACTGAATGAATGAATCTTGACCCGAATAGCGATGTCCGTTTAAAATATCTATCTATTGTAATTTATCCGTATTTATACCTTTAAACCATGCTTCATGGATGTTAAAGACATACCCTTTATAGACGTTAGGACACCATATCTTATTCTCCTAGCGTGCCATGCTCAACTCTTAATTGTTCCAAATTCTTACATGATACATAGTATAATCGCTGCCGTTTGATAGATAGTTTAGGGGCTTGCTGGCCCTGACTAAGAATCAGAATTAATGAAGATGTACTTAGAACTAATTGTTGCTTACAGAGTTGGGAATGCTCGGAAGGATCCTTGCTCGTACTGTCAGGCAACTTTCGGCTCTAATTTTCGTCCCCAAAAACCTGAACGTCCAATGCTAGTGGTCCTCCTTTGGAACTGTCTTTCATACATAGCCAGCAACGGTATCAGCACCTCGTGAAGAAATTGGACTTACTGTTGTCGGATCACCCAGCTGTGCAGATGGTGCGAGAAATAGCCGTTTGTTTCCCCCAGTTGTAATGCTCCAAAATCCTCAGATTGATATAGACCATGTGAGGCTACCTACAAGAAATCATTCTTCATAGAGGTGCTCAGATCCGCTTGTAGAGTCTATCCAGGACTCTAATATCTTAAACCAGGCGTATCGGTTGCTGGGTTGCCGTTGAAAGAAAGATGTACTAGTAGTCCCTTTCCAACGGTTCGAGTGATCCATGGTTTCGTATTAGCCACTATATGTCGTAAAGTCAGTTGAGATTCAACATAGAGAGAAGTTTGAATTTAGTACTGGACCGTTTTCCGTGTCAAAGTTTTCGTCCGCTCCAGCATTTACAAGAGCCGTTGTAGGACAACCACTATAATCATCGACGCAAGCGACTTGAAGGTTATCGATTCAGAGTTTGTAAGTGCCGTCTTTTGATGAGTTTTGCCATAAGTCTTCGAATGTTTGTTACCCAAAGGCCTTTTTCAGGGACGTATTTATATGTTATACATTGAGGAAGCATAGAGGTCTTCTTCAAGTATCCATAGGCCGATCCCGACATTTTCGTTTATTTCTTCTGATATTATCCAGACGAACCAATACCAGTCAATAAGTATGCTGTCTCAAGAGGAATTATCAAATCACATGGTCCTTTATCTCCAAATCCTGTACTTACCCTGCAACGCAGAAACGTTGCCCAGCGACCCAGTCACGACGCATAGTAAAAGACGAATACTTACATTAATCAATACGTACCCGGGGCTCTTCCCTTCAGGTTTTAAAGAAACCTGCTTATACCCTCCCAAAGCATCGACTTAAAGTATAAACAGGATACTTATCTGTGCCTTGTACATCCCAGATGTCGATGATGCTGTCGCCCGCTGCGTGAAGCGGAGAGCGGGGTATAGGCGTCGGTGGGCGCACGGAAGCTTTTCTTCCGTCTTCAGGACTCATGACTGCTTCAGTTACCTCGGCACGCGTCCTATGCTGCACCGGCATTGGGCAATGCAACGCGCCAAGTCCACGCTGTCTTCGGTCCCGTCGAAGGTGGCATTGACGTCAAGAACGGCTCTTCCTCCTTCGAGTCGGGTAATGTCTCTGCAACATCGAGATATGTTGCGGTGTCCGATATCGAATCGCACCCATCAGACGCAGGGCCAATAAACAGTAGAGCAGGACAGAGCCAATTCCGACATACACCCCACCGCGGCCCTACGTTTATTACGTGGCTGTTGCTTGGCGTCAGCCTCTTCGACGTTCCTCGATGCATCCTCATCCCGATACTCAAGATGCGACGCACCCATTCCTCTACCGCTCCGATGATCTCCACGATGCGCTTTACCACTGCCACTCTCCAAAGAGCATCAACGATGGTTCTTACCACGCTAGCCTTTGTACATGCATCAACTCCCTCATTTCTCCCCGGCTTCAACTCCTCCACATCGACCTTTACCACAGCCGCTCCCTAAAGAGCATCGACGACGGTACTTAACATCGGTACCACAACACCGTGCACCACTACGACGCTTTTCCTACAGCCAAGCACTATCCAAGCACCATAGCCGTCAAATCCCGCTTTGGAATCCAAGAGCAAAAGGTGGATCGATGCCGCCGGGATGGACATGATCGTGGCGAAATAGGAGCAAGTGAGGACTTCAGGACATATGACCGAGTTGTGGAGAATGGATGGTGATGTGGATGTCAGCGGAGGGTAGTGCTGGTTGGGTTGATGTGGGTGCGGATGCGGATGCGGATGCGATATTCAGGCTGCACCTGCCCAGTGCTACTGGTTCGTTCGAAGTCGGGATATCAGGAGGCATTGAGAGGACTACGGCGGCGATTTATTCTGGTAATGTGATGATGCCAGTAGGAAAGCGTCGAAGATGCCACAGATCGCACTTTTACACAGACAACGAAACCTCAAGGCCTCGATACGCATCATCGACTCAGCACTCAGCACTCAGGTCTTCCTACATGACATTTTACCCACTGTATTATCTGACTTATGTGTTATTCTCCCCACCGACATCATCCCAACCTCTCCTACACCTCAAGCTCAAGTTCGGACATCGACATCGACACCTTATGCTTAGATATTCACGCAAATTCAATTCTCCTCGCACGCGTCGCGATCGTCCCTTATTCAAGCACGACCACATCAGCCTTACATATACTTCTTCAATACAATATGCTATCCTAATCCTGTTACGCCATTCGCTCTCTCTCTCCTCAGACATGATCAAAACGCCCCCAGCAGTGGAGACAAGCCACACATCTGGGGTTTGTCCTCGCCTTGAGATGCCCCGTTGCTCGCCGGGTGAGATATGCATGGTTGACCTGATGGTGTGTGCCCCAAGGAGCTCAAGGGCGACTTGAAGGACGAACAGCAGTGCCATAACCGCGATGTTGTGCGGGATATGTGAGTCAGTTTTTTTATCATTCTTTCGTTTGGAGCTGTTGAGGCTGATGCAGTGTTCTTATAGCATTATTGACCTAAAGGATAGGCTGACGGTGCCGTTTGCTTTGACAGCCGCCTTGTCAACCTTGTCAAGTTCGGCGAGTCGGTGCGAGTGGCGGTTGGTGGTGTGACAGAGATTAGAGTTGACCTTCGGTGCTATCTCGACGAGTATCGGTATGTTTCTCCCTTCTCCAATCAACGCTACTTAACCCTAACACATTATTTTCAATTTTCCCTCTGCAGTGCAACCACTACTGTTTACTCCAAAAAACCATCCCTGCTCACGTTCTGTGCCCATACACTGACAATGGAGCGCAAAATCCACGCCATCTCCGTTCTTGGGGGCGCCGATGAAAGATACTCCTAGTAGAATTCTTCGCTGCATCACGATGGCTCTATCTCCCAATCCGCCTTCTTCGTACGGCGTAACAGAAACAGACGACGTCTCCTCAAAGTGGAGCCTCATCATCGGTCTGACGCCCTTCTTGTCACCAGTGAGGTCCTCGAAGGTAACACCTATCCATACGAGCACAGTTATGTTTAGTATAGGTCATGAGATCTCGTTGTAACTGAATGGTGGTACCTACGCTTTGGAATACATTCTCTGACAGCGGGGGCGGTGTACGGGTCTTTACTCTTATTCACGACAAGTACGATGCATGATTGGTGACACATTAATGGTGTTTCCAGGGCAATGTTCCCTGTTCATTCTGCTTATCTTTAGACTTTTTATTCCCCTTTGGTCTATCCTTCACATGTAGAGCTTCTATTAACTTCTAAGCATTACTTATCCATGTTTCCTGTGGAACTATCACACAGCTTATAAAATTGTTTATTACACTTTGCTGAGGCTTTTCAGAAATATGTCAATCCCGTGAAACTGAAATATTTAAGCAGTGATGATGAGACCAAAGATAAGCTGACCATAAAATAGTCGTAATGACCCTTCAACAGAAGCTTGAAGTAATGTCAAATGATCAGCCTAGTCCTGTGTTCAATCAATAATAATTCTTGCCTTCATGGTCTAGCTTCCACAGAGTAATTCCTTTGCTGACTGCTGAGATTACTATTAGATTCATAACTTGAAATCTCAAGTTCAGAAACCCTTCCAGCTGTGGAAGTTGAGCACGCGCATGCTTTCATATATATAGGTAACTGTTCGGGAGCTCCAGTGGTATTTCTGACTGAACTAAACCCGCTCTTCGCAATGGCCTATGACCCAGTATGTGACCATATTCATAAGAAAGTATAAGATAAACCTAATCAGCTCAAGGATTTCATTTAAATTAACCACATGTTACTCAGAGAATATTGTCGTTCTCTACGGCTGCGCCATAACCCCTGGGATACAGAATGTCCGAACTTGATTATACCTCTCATACTTAGGAGAGTTCCAAAGAAGAGAAAATTTGCAACTTATACCTTTGACTGAACAGGAAAAGAGAATAATGCATCTGAGGCCAAGATATTTGACATTGTTTTTATGTACCTTTCCGTGTTCTTGCCATGCTGCCTGCGAGGTTTTATGCAATTTGGGATTTGCAGGTGTCACCAATCCACCAAAGGAAGGCACATGGATTGAAATTTCTTACAAGGCTCTTAATAATAATGACAGTCATCCTATTGTGGGCTGGTGGTGGCACATTACCAATCCTTGGGTCATGAAGGGTTCCTAGTTAGTAGCAAAAATTATCACATGGAATTATCTAAAAAATGATTTGAAATTGATTCGAATAATAGACGAAAAAATTGAGGACCTGAGAATTCCTAGAACTGGATGCATGATAGCCTGGCTGAGGAGTGGTTGTAATATGAACTTGAGGCTTGAGAATTCAGCATATTAAGATATGAAGTATTTTAATAAGGACAGCTATTTTTACATAGCCCTAAATTCTATTATCAAGTCTTAGTCATTAATGGAGGTCCTAGGGACTGAAAATCACTCATCAGAACTTATCACAAAGTATATGGAATAATCCTTACCTCTCCGAATGCCCTTTCTCCTACTCAGCACACATCTTGGTTGATCTATCCAGAAGAGATGACACAGTTTGATAGAAGACAGTAAGCATCTATTTCAGTGATAGTAATGGACAATATTTGAACCATGTTTGACTTAAAACTTTGAGTATAAGCGCAGCCAATGGGTGGTGGACTGACAGGAAGTTCACAGCCTTGTGATGTTAACAGTAGCTCTGTCCTGCCCAGACATGTTAACAGTGACCAAACTCCCCTAGCCATGGAGGAGGAGAAGGAGGAGAAGGTGGCATGAGTACGGAGCCCAATGGGTCCCAACTTAAGACAATGGGTATTGGGTAATGGGTAATGGGTTTTTGTATTTGGGCTTTCATCTGCACTTTTTCTCATGCTGAAGCAGGGGGACTTGGATACACCTTCATGGACCATAGGCCGGTGAATAATAAAGATTCTATGCAACATAATCATTCTATCACAGGATGTTCACCCATTGCAGAGGGGTACTGAAATGTGATTTGTTGACTATCTTTACAGAGATCAGATATAGCTATCCGCTAGCATGGGAATACAGTACTCTTCTGTGCCTCCATCTTGCAAGTAACATGCATATATTGAGTACATACTGGTGAAAATAACTTCCAGTTTTACATATAAATTATCCCTGTGATTTTTGGTTTGATTCTTTTTTCCAGGAACACAAAAACAGAGGCTTGTGATTGCAGCTATGCTCAACACTCCAGTGAACACTCAAATCCTCTTCTCCACAAATATGGAGAGCTGAGATATTCAGATATATGATCCAGATATTACGGGGAAGCTGAAATGAATCCTACTGGAAGTTCTGTGCCAAGCATATATGCTGTTTATGGCAGTCTATTTGGTGTTGCTGATCCACTGCCAGAGCTTCCAAAATAGAGGCGCGGGGACCTCACAGTCTCAGGAGTATGAGCCAAAGAAAATGATATTGAGTACCTGAATAGCAGTGACCGTTTAAAGCACCTATAGAAGGTAATTTTGTTTCGTGGATGTTAAAGACCTAACTTTCATAGACCCTAAG
Source organism: Sphaerobolus stellatus SS14 (assembly GCA_000827215.1). NCBI lineage: Eukaryota > Fungi > Basidiomycota > Agaricomycetes > Geastrales > Sphaerobolaceae > Sphaerobolus > Sphaerobolus stellatus. The sequence continues at coordinate 115,291 of KN837380.1, read as the reverse complement.
ATGCTATATTTTATTCTCCCGTGGCATTCAATCCAACTCCAATTCCTCAAACTTGTTACAGGCTACCTAGTAGGATCGCCGCCGTTCGCAGGCTGGCTGATCATGAATAAGAATAAGATTTTGATGAAGACGTACTTAGCACTAATTATTACTTTACTGAGTTGTGACTGCTCAATCTTTCGCAGCTCTCATTTTTAATTATTGTGTGCAATGCGCAAAGATCCACCTTTCGGATTGTCTTGCAAACATATGGGGTCAGCAGCTGTAACGGCATCGGCACCTCGGGAAGGAATTGGGCTTACCACATGTATGAAGATAATAGAAAGTTTGTGCAAAAGTCACAGCGCCACCACGTGGATTTTCGACGTTGCGCTGCTATGACTTTTCATGTGGTTGTGTTGCGGCCGCTTCCTGAGTGGGAATGCATATTTTCCCTTTAGGGAAATCATGGTGGGCTTCAAGTGGAGTCACTGCCCTGGCTCCACAGCTAATACAACCAATTATTGCGCAAAATAGCGCAACATCGCAAAACCATGAGGTGGCGCTGTGACTTCTGCGCAAACTCTCTAATGCTAAAGCTGCTAGCTTTCCAAAATAGTCAGCTTTATAAAGACCATAAGACGCCGCAAAACCACCCACAAGAAATCATGGTGCTTGGATCCGGTAGTAGGGTCCACTATCCATGAAGATTCTTGTATCCCACCGCCAGGATAGGCTTATGAATCGCTGGGTTGCCGTTGAAAGAAATATGCAGTCCCGTTCCACCATTTTGAACGATCACTGTACCACCAGGATGCTTTCATACTCGCGCTAGCTACTATATTCCGTAAATTCAGTTAGGAGCCGATGGCATGAATTAGAAAAAAATATAGTACCTGGCCGTTTTCCATGGCAAATTCTTCGTCGCCATGATTTCCAGCATTTACAAGAGCGTTTATAGGATAACTGCTAAATCATTGAGGCAGGCAGCTTGGTTGTCAGTGCCATATTTTGACGACTCGTTCTGGGATTAAGCCTTCGAACGTTTCCTACCCGAATGCCTTCTGTAGAAGTATAATTATAGATTATACATCCGAGTCGAGGAACTTCAGCCCGAGAAGTTTTCATCTGTCGCTGATCCCGATATTTTCCTTGCTTTCTTCATTTTTTCATCACCTAGGAAATCTCAACCGAGTATCGACGGCTGATAGTCTCCTTTTCCAGTCAACATTTGAGGTCACATCGATTCCATTGCAGAAAAAAGTAAATACTCAACCAAGTATCTTTAAAACTGGATCGAAGTTAGGTCTGATCATCGCCAAATTAGCCTGTGGTCCTTCTGGAGTCAAGATGTGACGCACGAAATACCGACGGAATGCGTTGCTTCAATGGTATTTCTGGCTGAACTGAAACCCGCCCTAACCTCTCAATAAGCATCCAGTATGTAGCTATATTCATAAAAAGGTATATGATACACGTAATTCAGCTGGAGCCTGAGTATTTAAATCGAATTGACGGTATGTCACTCACAGAACATTGTCGTTTTCTGCTGCTGCCCCATAACCATTGGAATACAGAATGTCCGAATATCTCGCATACTTAGGAGGTCCGAGAAGCGGAACTAATAATTACTCGAGAGTTTTTAAAAAGCGAATGAGGCATCAGAGGTCAATATATTTGCGATTATTTTATTCACCTTTCCGTATGCTTGGTGCACCTTGGAGTACGACAGCTCCGAGGATTTCGATTTGGCATTTGCGGGTGTCGTCGCTTCTCATCTGGCAAAAGGGGATATCTAACATTGCTATTTGAAGGTCATATTATCCTGTGGTGCTACATCACCAATTCCTGGGTCAAGATCACGACGGCTGAAGATTTCCTAGTCAGTAGCACATGTAAATATTAATACTAAATTTTCCTTGAAAGCGATTCGAAGAATAAGCATAAGAATTGAAGGCTTGAGAATCCCTGGATGCGCAACTTGGATCGCCAGACCGAGGAATAAATGTAACAAAAACTCGAACTTCAGGATCCAGCATAAGTATTAGCCATAGTGTATTTTCATACATAACAATATATGCAGCAGTGCTATCTTCTAATAGCGAGTCTTAGACTTGAATGGAGGTAGGGACGCAGTAAAACTGTGCGAATCAGAGCTTATCACAAAGTACTTATACAAAATAATTCATACCTATCCTAATAGCCTTGCTCTTACTCAGAGTGCGCTTGTTAGTCTAGAGAGAAGAGTTGACACAGTTCAAATTACTTATGTATAGAAATCAGTATGGATCCATTTCAGCAATGGCAATGAACACCAGCCAATAGCGGGCGGACAGGCGGGATGCGTTTTAAGCGCGTGGCCTCCTTCGTCGACAGCAGCTCTGCCCCGCTCCCCAGACGTGTTGACGGCGACCAAAACGCCCCCAGCAGTCGCAACAAGCCTCCTATCTGCATCGTTCATCTTTCCTGACCCACCGTTGCCCGCCTCGAAGTGTGATACGCATGGAATGGAGCGTGCTGGACAGGGACGAGCGGGATATATGAATGAGATTTCCACTATTGGCATATCAGAGGCGGATCTGGTATGTGTTGTTCGCATATGAGATATGAGATGGACTGGCGGTGCCGTTTGCGTTGATGGCGGCGAGAGAGTGGGATATGGGCGTCGGTGGGCGCAAGGAAGCTTTTCTTCGGCCTTCAATTACCTTGGCACGCGTCCTATGCTGCACCGGCATTGAGCAATGCAACGCGCCAAGTCCACGCTGTCTTCGGTCCCGCCGAAGGTGGCATTGACGTAAAGAACGGCTCTTCCTCCTTCGAGCCGTGCAATGTCTCTGCAACATCGAGAGATGTTACGTTGTCCGATGTCGAATCGCACGCACCAGACGAAGGATCAAGAGACAATCTCACTCCAACCCTGCGCTTATTCCTTGGCTGTTGCATGGCGTCAGCTTCTTCGACGTCCGTCGATGCATCCTCATCCCGATACTCGAACAATGCGACCTGCCCACACGACGGGTTTACCACCGCCGCTCTTCAAAGAGCATCACCGACGGGTCTTACCGCCGCTAGCCTTCACAAATCCAGCAACTCGATCATTCCTCCACGGCTCCAGCTCCTCCACAAAGGCTTTTACCACAGTCGCTCCCAACAGAGCATCCAGGACGGTATCTAGCATCGGTCCACCACAACAATTCTATCCCTACAGCCACGTTCCCTGTTGCACCATAACCGTCGACTCCTGAGTCGAGATCCTGGGGTCAATACCACTAAATAGGAACAAATGAGGTGACTTCAAGACGTAGGGTCGAGTTGTAGAGAATGGATGGAGATGTGGATATCAGCTGAGGGTAGTGCTGGTTGGGTTGATGTGGGTGCAGATGCAGATGTGATATTCAGGCTGCACCTGCTCAGTGCTACTAATTCGTTCGAAGGCGGGATATCAGGAGGCTTTAGAAGGATTACAGACACGATTTATCCTAGGAATGTGATGAAGACAGTCCCAGAGCGTCGAAGATGCCGCAGATCGCACCTCTACACAGACGACGAACTCTCAAGGCCTCAATACGCATCATCGACTCACCACTCACCACTAAGGTCTCCCGGACATGGCATGTTACCCACTGTATTATCTGACTTACATGTTATTCACCCCACCAACATCATCCCAATCTCTTCCGCACCTGTTCCCCAAGCTCAAGTTCGACATTGACATTGACACCTTATGCTTAGACATTTATGCGAATTCAACTTTCCTCATACACACCGCGGTCATTAGATGTTCAAGCACGACCATGGCAAACCTACAAATAAATCTCCAATACAAAATGATATCCGATTCCCGCTACACCCGCACTCTCTGTCCCTAGTGATCAAAACGCTACCAGCAGTGGAGACAAGCCACATATCTGGTGTTTGTCCTCACCTTGATATCTCTTGTTGCTCACCAACTGTGATAGGGATCAATCTGATGGTGTGTGCTGCAAGGAGCTCAAGGGCAACTCAGAGGACAATCGGCAGTACCTTAACCGCGATGTTGTGAGGGATATGTGAGTCAGTTGTTTATCATTCTTTCGTTTGGAGTTGTTGAGGCTGATGCAGTGTTCTTGTAGCATTCTTGGCTTATGGGATAGACTGACGGTGCCATTAGCGCTGACGGCCGCCCCGTCGGCAAGTAGATGCGAGTGGCGGTTGGTGGTTTAGCAGAGATTAAAGTTGACCTTAGCTGCTATCCTGACGGACATCAGTATGTTTTTACCTTTTCCAATCAATGCTACTTAACCCTAACAATATTATTTTCAATTTTCCCTCTGCAATGCAGCCACTACTGTTTACTCCACAAAACCATCCCGTGGAGCTTCGTCATTAGTCTGACACCCTTCCTGTCACCAGTGAAAGCCTCATGGGGAATCAGCTCCTATCCTAATGAACGCAGTTATGTTTGGTATGGGTTATGAGATCTTGTTGTTCCTGAATGGTGGTACCTACACTTTGGAATACATTCTCTGACAGCAGGTACGGTGTATGGGTCCTTACTCTTATTCACGGCGAGTACGACTCACGGTTGGTGACATGTTGATAATATTTTCAGGGCAATATTCGCTGGTCATTCTGCTTATCTTTAGGCTTTTGATTTCCCTTTGGCTTATCCTTTGCATGTAGAGGTTCTAAGCATTACATATCCATGTTTCCTGTGGAACAATTGTATAGTTTATGAATTTTGCTTATAAAGCTTTGCTAATATGATGGTCCGCAGAAATATGCCAATACCATGAGTGTGAAGTCCTGAAGTGATGAGGAGGAATGGCAATAATCATGGAGATCTCTCGATGCAGCATCTGAGGAAATTTCCATGGCAACTTCCTCATGTTACATTAGTAACAAGTATTACATCCACTGCCCCGCTTCTGCAGAGTTATTAATCTGCCATTCTAAACTGATAGTATTAGACTAGCATAACCTGATGTTCAGAGACCCTTTCCGCCTCTGTGGAACTGATGCTGGAAGTTGAGGCTGATTTAGCTTATATATATATATAGTACATAACCGTTTGGGCTCAGGAATAATTTAACTCTTATATTAATATTCTCTTTTGTAGATGAATATTCAACCGTATCTGCTCATTTGAAACTACCTTGCATTGAACTACCAAAGTTTGGCAACCACATATATCCCACCATCAGCATTCAGTAGCCTTTCGAGGTTAAGCTATTCTTAATCGGTCCTTATACAATGTTCCGACACAACAACATGAATAAACTGTTAATGAGTAAGCTCTCCAAGGTCATTCCAATTCCTCAGAGAAATGTTGATGGATATTTCTCTTTCATCAGTGGTCCATACCAATCCAACATGAATATCTGGTGACAGAAATAATTTATTCAAATACTACATCGATGTAGGAAACATGACATAATGAATAAAATGGAAAAGAGTATCAGATAAACCCTCTGACAGCATGAGGTATGGAAACTAATGTTTAACAATGAACAGCAACAGCAGTGATGATGATAGGTATGCATGGAACTACAGCCCTCTGAATCCAGATCACTTTTACTAATCAGTATCAAATGATTCAGGAAATACCATCCAAAAATCAGGGTCAGCATCCTTGCTCGCTAGATAATCCTCCCATCTCCTCAGATATTCATCCACTGATATGCCTAGATCCACAGCCATACTCTAGAATTTTCGAGCCCTTGAAGGTTATTTAGTGTATCCTAGATTGATATTAACCTCTCTGTACGCGAATTCGTGCCCTGTGGTCCTCAGGTCATACCAGCGTAATGATTCTGGCAGTACTTCCGCTGCTGCGAGGAAGGTCCAATATCTTGAAGGTCGGATACCTAAACGAGAATGTGATTCCCGCAAGCGTAGCATATTCTGCAAGTGAGAATTGAAAATTAAGGGGCATCTCTTCCTGGTAGAGTAGTTCCCTAAGTTATGATCTAAGGCTGAGTCATCTGGAAGTAAGTCTTCTATCAAGAAGGTATTCTCCTTTGGATATTCATGTAAACTCGGATACCCAGTAAAGGATCGGCGCCTTCTCTTTTTTTGTATCTCCTTTTTCAGTAGTATCAGCCAATTTCTATGAAAATGTCCATGATACTGCTCACCTAGATTGAAGTGGTGAGGAAGTATGTGTCCTGTAGCATGTGTAACCTCATCTGAAAATGGGTCTAATCCACATGATTCATAGATATTTTGAAGAAGTTTTATGCTATGTCTTTTAAAGTTAAAGCTGATAGTGTCGGCTTCACAGGTCAATTTGGAAGATAGTGAATTCTGAATGGATGTAGTTCAAGTGCAGTAAGGCACATAGTCCCTTGAGGGCATTGCGACCAATAAATGTCTGGGACTTGACAATATCCATCCTCCGATATTATAGCATTATTGATGAAGAGATATACTTCATTTACGGGCCATGGCCCAAATGTGTTCTCTACTTCAAGTTCAATATGCAATTGCACAGCATATACTGAGTTGAATAGTGCTCTTCAGAATTTTTTCAACAAGTAAATGGTTACGAGACTTACATAGATTAAGGTCTAATAATTGACATTTGGACAAGGGGCATATAGCATCAAATCTTGATTTAAAGTGGCAGATTTCTGCCAGGAAAGAGTTCCATAATAGTGTGTCCCTCTCTCTGTCATGAACGGCATTGCAGTATTAGAAGAGTGTCGTTTTCTCAGTTATGTGAGAATCAGTGAAACTGCAGATTAAATTTTTAAGCTTCTTAGATGTAATATAGTTAATAGTCACCAACATACCTTAGTCGTATCCCTTCATCACTTTGTTTGAGACTACTCCACACCTCGGAACTGGTGGTGGATAATTGCCAATCATCCACATTATAATCATGGGATGAGAAACCCGCAACCAATTTCTGCTCATTAGATGAAGAAGTAAAAGGATAAGGAATACTGCATTGCTGACATGTTAGACAGGGTAGATACCAAGCATAGACACCTCCCAAAAGAACCTTGTCTGAATCAAGAGGGAAGGATTTATGGAGTACAGGGATCACAGAATAAAAATTCTGCAATAAAGAAGTCGTTTTAGCAGGACTTCTTGCAACACGACTTTCCAAATGTGTATGTAATGCCTTGAGACCGTTCCTGTCAATTACATCAGTGGATGAATAATCACTAGTCGTAAAGTAGTCTGGACCCATATCTGGCTCGACAGTAAGATTTATAGACTATTGGTAAGTAATTGCAACGAAGGAAATGCAAGGATGACTAAGTATGCACCTGATAGTAATATTGAAATTTTAACACGATTGTCCTTTCCGGAATATATCCCGAGTTGTGCCTTGCCTGGTTCTGTATAATCTACGTTGAGATCGAAATACAATATTGCCCAACGTCCGTTGTTTTCGCTCTTCAAAAATGAAGGAAGCTTAGCTTGTATATGTCGAACACCAACCTAGTTTAAAAAACCAATTTAAGAAAGTCCATAACAAGCTCTAGGAGACATACTTGAATTTCACGGCTCTACACCCAATGGAGTGGTCGTCGATCTAGTCATAAATTTTCAAGGTGTATTCATTCACCCACCATCCGATACCTCATGGTAAGTTCTTCAATAGTGTTACATGTCAAGTCTAGTTGGCCGTAATAGCTTAACCCACTAACAGGCCGCAGGTCTGACAGGTGATCAAACTGAGAAACTCCAAAATCAAAATGTCGAAAACATACTATCATAAAAGATTACTGCAGGTAAATACTGGGATTTACAGAAGCCCATAACCTGGGCGATGTTTGGGTGTCTTTAATCCTTTTAGTTTGAATACTAAAGAAGATAATTCATACCAGCTTACCGTAGGTGTGCCATAATTTGTAATTCGGCCTTCAAATCCTTGTATTTTTGTTAGTGCGAGTCGCTCTTAGAAAATCCAATATAAATACCTCTTTCGATGTTTCTCCCTCGTATACTTTAACGGTGGTTCGATGTGACATTCCATTAGCTGACGTCAATGCATGGTACTCTTTGAAAGGAAGCAGCATTCCGCGGCGGAAAGACAATATAGGGTTGTTATGCGTGATTTCCACCTGCAAATTAATATCTCTCTGTTTGAGTTCATGGAACTATAGCTTGACCTAAGTCTTGATCCCGGAGTATGAATGACCACATACTCACATCTTCGAACTCTGGGATGTGATCATTGTCTATCCTTGGCACTAAAGAAACACTGGCTGGACTCCCATCAATTTTAAACATCTGAACTTGCAGATGAGTGGAAACTGTGCAATATAACTTCGGGGACGATTCGAAAATGGAAACTCGGATTGCTTAATTTCCATTACTTACCACTAGATCATCCCTCAATGTATTGATATCCTTCTGGTACCTTGATATCATTCCTCTTATCTGCTCCGAGCGTAGATAATTCCTCATAGGGTGAGACTGAGACTCTGAGACGAATAGAGTGTGATCTTTGAGAAGCCGTTCCATCAAACTAAAGGAAAGTGATTAGTTGAAGAAGACGCTTCATCGAAGAGGGGAAGGGTGCGAACCTCTTGAAGTCTGAGCACATCTTCATAAATTCATCCGAAGGCTCAGCCCTTGGTGTCCCCAATATTGCTTTCTGTAAAATCTGGAAGACTCTTGTGATGCTCTGAGTGAGCTCCTTGAAAATTTCTTTCTTATCCTTAGATTGCTTAAAGCGATAAATGAATTATTCATCTGAATGAAATTTCTAATACATCATTCACATACCTTCAATGGTTCAAGAATATCACAAAAGATATTAGCAACACCCTCGATAAACGGACCAGCCACGGGGATCATCTTCGCTGCATCGGCAGTGAGTTTAGCAGCCTTCATGGCATGAGATATCCATTCTCCATCGCTGCCGCTGTTGAACTGTTTTCTTCTGAAGACTCGGCGGACGATGAGCATGTCGCAAAGGGTCAATGTGGGAAGAAAGTAGGATGGGGTGAGGCAGTATCTCCATACAATACCAATTAATATATCTTCTTATAGGCGATGCCATACTAACAACATTCGGTAATACTTACGTTAACCTCTGTGACTGGTGCATGTCATCCATGACTGTACATCCTCGGAAGAAGTCACGGGGCTGAGTTGCAGCCTGCAGGCAGGACCCTATATACTAAGTACTTTCGGAGTCCGTGTCATCTCCCATTCCCCTGAGCTGTCAGCCAAAAATATTATCTTCCTTTCCATCAAGTTTACTCACAGGATTCCGCAGAAGGCACGCTGCATTCTTCATAATCCCATAGAATATTAAATGTCGTCGATGCTGTTCACACCCAGGCCCTCGGTAGGAAGATATGTCGTCTTTACCCCTGGGTGACAGTACCATGAAGTGTCTGGCAGTTCTAAGACGCTGGCAATCGCAGTGTGGCACGATGTAGACTGATGAACGTTTAGACTTTTGCAGCGTTTAGTCATCGACCCATACGCCGAATCTTCGTCAAATCCCGTGCATTGCATTCAAGAATAGAGCCGCAAGGACCTCACCGTCTCAGGAGTACAGCCGAAAAATTGATATTGAGTACTTGAATAACGATGACTGTTCAAAGCACCTATGGATGGTAATTTTGTTTCATGGATGTTATTGACATACCCTTCATAGATGTTAAGATACCATATTTTATTCTCTCGTGGCATTCCCAAGTCCAAATTTCACCAACTCGTCACAGATACCTAGTAGAATCGCCGCCGTTCTCAGGCCGGCTGGTCATTAAAAATAATAAGAATCTAATGAAAATGTACTTATGCACTAATTGTTACTTACAAGGGTTGGGATTCCTCAGATTTCTCATACTGTCAGGCTTAGAACTGAGGCAGCGTTCGTCTATAATTATCGTCCGTAACAACCCTTTCTGAACGTTCAAGATCTTGCTAACGGTCTACCTTTAGGATGGTCTGACAAACATGTGGGTCAGCAACAGCATCAGCACCTCGGGAAGAATTTGGGATTACCGTTGCTGGATCACCCAGCTGCGCAGATAATGTGAAAGCAAGGTTGTAATGCTTCAAAATAGTCAGCACTATTATATAGACCATGCGAGACGCCGCAAAACTACTTACCTACAAGATATCATTCTTTGCAGGGGTGCTCGGATCCGCTTGTAGAGTCCATCCACGTGGACTCTTCTATCCCAGACCAGTCTAAGACTTATCGGCTGCTGCTGCACTCCCCACCAGCAAAAGAGGCTACAAAACATTGCTACTCACTATTGGTGCCTTTTCCAGCTTCATTTGGGTTGAGAAGTTAAAGACAGCAGGTACAGGCAAGTCCACAGTCTACACCCTGGAGGATATACTGCTGCAGTTTGCAACTTCATAGGCAGTCATGGCTGATAGAGGATCCCTTTTTAGGAATGAGGAAGTTGCCATTTTCTGTTGGGAGCATGGCATATCATATATCATTATGCCACTTATGCTTTTTGGATGAAGAAGCTATGTGCACCTGACTCGGATAAACTAGACTATATGGACATCAACCCTGAGACCACTCCTCACAACTGGGCAGATCACCTGGACAAAACTATCCACCCCATGAACAAAGCTATTCATCCCATGAACAACTGCAGCCTACCAAATTCTTACTTCATGCCAAGGGAGCTGTTATGGGGGAGGGGTGAGGTTTTTGGAGTGAACATCATCAGATTTACTAGGTGAGATGAGTGACATGGACATTGATCAGCACTTTTCAACACAGTAGCTCTCTTTGAGCTCAGGGACATGCAACAGCTATATAAAAAGCAAGTAAACAAAGATCTGTATTTGATGACAAAGTCCACCCAGTGGTCTACAAGGAGGTGATCTGGTTCAAATATACAATTCTAAGCTAGACAACTCCAGGGAGACAAAGAACAAGCTTCTGCTACATTGGTTGCTGCCTTGAGTCATCATGAGCCACACACTGAACTCATATGCAACTTCTATGCTTGAGGGCACCATGATTCCAGGAATGGTCCATGTATGCCACCTCTGCTGGTTCATACCAAAGTCAGATGGGCAAGTTGATTAAGTGTACCAAGGGAGGAGGTGGAGGGGGAGTTGAGAGAGATGTGGAGAGCTGTTTGAGACACAGAGGGACAGATGAGGGAGTAGGGGACATGTGAGGACACACATCACTTGGGGGGGGACCTGGAACTGAAATTTCCTATCTTGAGAGGATACAGAGCCAGCTTACTGGATTCACAGTAGATTAGTCCTGTCACACCACAGTCACAAAATTCAACTTTACCTTTCACCTTCATTGTTACTTCTTTGGCTATCATTAAACTTGTGAGGCCCTCTTCTGAGTGTTCAATGCTGGTTTTCAGCAAGGACCTGATTGTAGTTGGGGGGTAAGGTGTCTGCTGCATTGGAGTTCTGGATTGAGAGTGGTCCTGCATCAGTTACTACCGGTCCAGGAAGCAACCAGACTGGTTGAACTGATGGTGAAGGAACAGCACTCCTGGCGAACATATCCTTCCCTGAGGTAAGTTTCTGAGCTGATGGACCAGGTTGATTTTGTATTGATGCACTGAAGGGTTCCATGAAATGAGTGTCCTTGTGAGATCTAGCAGTTTGTCTTCTAAACCATAAAAATACTGTGATGACACAGAGCAGTGCAATTATAGCAGCAGCAGCAGTTATTCCGCCTATAGTGCTAGAGCTTAATCCGGATTGTGTTTGAGAATTAGATTCTGAGGGTGAAGAAGAGGATGAAGAAGAGGGTGAAGAGGGTGAAGAAGAGGATGAAGAAGAGGGTGAAGAAGAGGGTGAAGAAGAAGGTGAAGAAGAGGGTGAAGAAGGTGAAGAGGAAGGTGGAGGAGAGGGTGAAGAAGAGGGTGGAGGCTCGTTGGCTTCTTCATGCCTGAAATTTGAAAAAGGAAAGAGCGTATTAAGAGTTAAATCCTACCCCATGACTTATGGATGGACCAGAACGACTCACGAATAAATCAGATAATCAAACAACACAGTCGATTGACTTCCTGAGCCATCAACCACACCATTCATTAACGTAAAAACATGCTCGCCAGGTGATAAGTTGGTATCGGCGAAAACTGGCACGGCGTAGGAAACCTTGTTGCTCATTTGGGAAAACTGACCCACGTGTTCGTTGTCTATGAAGAATGTCATGTTGGTGAATCTTGCGGTTTGAATGGCACAAAAAGCGTAGATAGCAGTTCCTATTAAGCCATAGTTAGTATAAAGACAAATGTTATAAATTCTGATCGTTGAAATGCACACCACTGAAACTGAATGTTAGAATTAAAGGGCCGATTACGCCTGTAGAGCCAGGATTTATTGTGTCAGGATAATACTGGATTCAGACAACGCCTCAGTACATAAATTCAGTGTCCAAACCTCTGAACTTGACATACCGAGCCATCCCGCCATGTTCCATTGAGTAACTTAATTGGATCCAGTTTAATTGTACAGGATGAACAACTGTTTCCCTGTTTCCATGCCTGTTCAGGCATATAGACGATGGAAAGTCCTGTAGATGGGTCTACACCTGCGTCATCAACAGTTACGTTGACAAGGGCGGCACTAGCTCCTCTAATGAAGGCTTGAAAAGAGAAGGAAACGAGACAGATACAAAAGAAGAGCATCTGTTGTCAATGTCCGAGAGAAAGGGGATGATAGAGAGAAAGGGTATGATAGAAGGGGAAGATATAATAGAGGAAATAATGTCAAGTACTGCACCTCGTGAAGGTTTCCTAGTGAACTGATTGATCTATCATGGCTTTGAAAACTGTATTTGATTCTCTGAATATTCGTGTTCAAGCTGAGATGTAGTGTTGGATACGGCTCGGCTCAGCTCGACTCAGCTCAGAGCCGACTCACCATTTTGCCCATCTAGTCAGCTTCGGCTCAGCTTACCTGCAGCTCAGCTCATGAGTCGACTCAGAGCCGGCTCACCCTCGGCTCAAAGAATGTATTCTATTGTATTGAATAAACAGATTATTCAGAAATCTAACACTATATCAATGAATGTAATCTCCTGTAGGTCATGCTATGAAGTTTATTAGAACAAAATAGACAGTATCTTATATTGAATATACTTTTCTGTCTCCCTTCTCGCACCTGTAAGCTTCTTCTGTTTGGTTTCGACAGTTGCCGTTGTAGCGGAACATGTTACTCGAGGCGTTGCGGCAACCTGTTGCTTCTTCTTTGAAGGTTCTTCCATTGCATCCTTCCCTTGAGTTATTTCAGTGATATCATCGGTTTCTAAGGAGTATGAGCAGTTGCCGTT